>JANIJG010014286.1:152727-184253 GCA_024611175.1 Megaceryle torquata
CGGGGGGAAGGAAAAGGAACGTTAGAAAAACCACCAAAAATGCCCGGGGAAGAGAGAAATAGTTAGTGAATATTTTTTCTTTTTTCCCACGTGGGGTTTTTTTTCCCCCCCCCCCCCCCCCCCCCCACTGTTGAAACTAATTAGAAGTTCACATTTACCTCGTTGTAGTCTGTATTACCATTGCTGTTTCCTGTTGTCTGGATGGTTAGGAGTGCTTCAGACACTGCTGTTTAATAACGGCAAAGCTATTTAAGATAAAATGCAGATCTTTTAAATCTAAATTGTTCCTTCTTTTGTTTTTCCCGTGGAGATGTGCGTCCATAGGCACAAGACAGGTGAAGGAAATAAGAATTGCATTAATCATTTATAAACACATTATAAAACCTTTTTAATATGACCTATCTGTAGAATATGTGACATAATATTTATAAGGAGAACAGATGAAGGTGTGGACCACGGAGCATTAAAAACACAACTGCGATGTACAGGGGTCCCATTCGTTTGCACCTAGTGGGGATGGGAGTTTGTGTGTACATAGCCTACCCACAAATGTGTACATTTTCCCCATAAACCAGAAATGAGCCTTGACTTGGGAGGGCTGCAGGCAAACCAGTGCAAAGCACCCCGGAGAGAGATGCCCTGGGAATT
This sequence comes from Megaceryle torquata, assembly GCA_024611175.1. Taxonomy (NCBI): domain Eukaryota; kingdom Metazoa; phylum Chordata; class Aves; order Coraciiformes; family Cerylidae; genus Megaceryle; species Megaceryle torquata. The sequence continues at coordinate 153,376 of JANIJG010014286.1, forward strand.
TGCAGATCCTTGTTTGAGATCCCAAACCCTGAGCAGAACAGTCCTATCAGAAAAGCTTCCAAATTGATTGCCTTTGTGTTTGACCTCTACTAACAGCTTAGCAGCTATTTAAAATCTCAGGGGATGCTACTTCCAGCTATGTTTATGGTTTTCAGCTGCTGAAAGCATATCTATTTATATGTGCCAACTTGGCTTGCATTTTTTTCTATAAATATCTGAATTGCCGTGGGCATCACCCCTTTTGTTATGTATTTAGTATACTCTGTGCCGAGCACCAGCACTGACACACCATAAATGTCTCTGCATTATAATTATCAGTATTTCATTATCAGCTAATGCATGAAAAAAAGTATCCTCCTCTCTTTCAAAATAATCCTGGTATTTTAGTGTTTCAAGTAAGCATATTAGCCAACATGCCTACAGATGGGAATCATTTATCCAGTGGTAAAAACAGAGCAATAATGGGATGGCACATAGTCATGATTTGCAAATACTGTGTAAAAGAGCATTTTAGCCCAAGGATTTTGCTATTCTTGAGTCAAGCAAAGTGTTGACCAGTTCTTTATTTCTTCATTTGCTTTGCCTGAGATTTTTATTAACTGTTCAATGTTGGACAGAACATTTACAAGTAGTGAAAATGTAAAATTTGTATTTCATTGGAATCCACCCCCCCCACACCCCCCCCCCGGCAATTTGGCTACAGGTAGCCTACTGCCTTAGCAGTCCTTTAATGGAGGAAGACAAAATGAAAATGAAACATTGATTTGTCATCTGCTCAGTCTTCCAAAGCTTTTGGGTAAGGTTTAAAGTGTTCTATTTCACAGCTGCCTTAAGGGAAAAGAAGCAGTTTTCAGATACCTGGAAAGAAAGGTAGTCTGGAGAATATCTCTAGAGTATTCTGGGAAATACTAAGAAACGATGAAGTGAAAAAAGCAACTAAACAAACAAAAAGACCTAACAAACCCCAAATCTAAAAGCACCAAATATTTTCAGAGGGCTTGAGCTGGGATATTAGGCAGGACTTGGGAGAGACACGAGCACACCGCAGTACGATCTGTGACAATATTAGGTTTTTAAATTTCAGGTGTGTTCTATTTTCCCAGTTATTTTATCTTTGTTTGTCATATAGCTATTTTGATACAAACAGAACCTTTCCTCCTAAATGACCAGCCATTTTTTTCCTGTATCTGCTTACTATGTAAGACATGGGCTAGGGTGAGATGCTGCTGTTGGAAATCTGTATAGACCTGGGAAACTTTGCTTCTGTTACTGGTAGCGGCCCTGAAATATTTGATCAAGGATTTATGTGATCAAATTGGCAGCCTCCACATATTTTTGCAGACTGATTCTCTTCATCTAATGTTTATTGTTCATAATTAGCTGTTCTTTGATGTTAATTAGGCATGCATTTCTTAAGTGCCACGTTTTTTTCTTGCTCTGTAAACTGTGTGTGCATGAAAATTCATTTCAAGTTTCCCAAAAGTGAGGCTGGATAAGTAAGCCATTTGTTCTCGATAGGAATTTCTGGGGTTTATTGAAACACACTGCTGAACATTTTCTTTTCAGACTTCACGCATACCTTTTGTTGGTTCTGTACAGATAGTGGGTACTTAAACTTGGGCAATAAAAGCAGAGTGGTGAATGTGTTACGGACAGAGACAATTGCGGAAAGTCACTAGAGAAACGCAGGAGGGGGAGTAAGCAGGTAGGGTCAGTGGGAGATCAATGGCAGACTGTTTGGCATCTCTTTTGCGGCATTTGCACGGCGTGCATCGTTCTTCTGTGTAATGACTGAAGGGACTAAAAACCTGCCCGGCTATAGGAATGCTCCCTCAGCTCTGAAGGAAGGTTAAGATGCATGAATCAGTGACATACTGTAAACGAGAAATGGAGTGAGACTGCCTTGTTTTGATGAGAGCATTAGGGTGAAGTGATAGATTGAGCTGGTGTTACTGAGGTAGGGAGAGCTTTATATCATGAAAGAATGGGTCGACAAGGAGATAAAACAATACTATGCTTTGTGTCAGCAAGAAACGTGAAATGTGTGAGAAAATGCATGGAATTACAAAAGAGAATGAATGGTTTTCTTGCCAGCACACCAGCCTTTGCATAAATTCTGTTGTTTACTCCTTGTTGCAAGACTTAGAAAATATTGTGTTTCTTAGGCTTTTCTTATATGCTTTATTTGAGAATACGGTGGCTTATTGAAATCTCACTCCTTCAAACATTTAGTGCTTGCATGATAATGTTGGCTGCAGTAGGAATACTGGCAATAATAAGCCATAGATTTGAGGAGGAAGAGATTCCTAGACTGTGTCACTGCACTTCAATTTAAAAAGTTCATGTACCTGACTGTCATTTTTCTTTCACATTACAATTAAAATAACAAGCCAGTACTAGAATGGCTGTGTTCTGAGAAGTTGTGCTCTAACGGTTGCTATGCAGTCTGCAGTGTTGGTTTGTTGTTTGTTTTTTATTTTATGATTGATAAGATGCATCAAGTTACAGATGTCTCTGGGTCCTCATCATAGTCAATTAGACCTGGGAGTGGTCTCAAGAGGTCCTCCAGTTCATTCTGATATCCCAAGATCAATTAAACCAAAACTGTTCCTGAATAATATTTGCCTGACTTTAAGCTCTTTTAAACAAAGAAAAAAAAAAAACCCAACCCAGCAGACTAAAACAAAAAAATACAAATCAGATTCTATTAACTTGATTAATAAAAACCCCATGAGTAATTAAATATATAATGAGGGAATGAGAAAAAATAGTTGATGTAGTTTTTTCTTAATAGCAAACTAACCTGAAAATTGTCCTTTCCTCTTTTGTCTCTCTCTCTTTCCCCTGCAACTTTGGAAGGCAGTTTTCACAAAGTGTGCTTTTGTGTCTGTGTGCTCCCGTGATGTTCTGATATCCTTCATCCAATTTTGATTCATGATACTGAGTATTCTGAAATATTCAGCATTTTGTTTTAAGTAAAATTTTATTACTTTTCAGATTTCTTGGTATTCCATCTTTTTTTTCTTAATCTGAATCTTCTACTGGGACATCCTATATATTATTATTTTTCTTCAAATCTTCATGAAGCCATTTAGATATTGATAAACATGAATTTAAATATCCACTTAATATAATTTAGTGACAATGTGAGATGCCAAATGTATGGACATCCTTATTCTGGAAGTGGTGCAGGAAGCACTACTCAAAATCAACATTAAATAGCTTCATCATAAGACCTAATTTTCACATGTCTGTATCACTCTTTAACTACGTACACTTAGTTTGTACGTGAAAGCTGTCACTCTTTACCTACTCACACTTAATTTGTAAGTGAACACTGTCTGCCTCAGCCCGAATGCACTTTTAAAAATGTCATCAAAAATACCATATATGTCCAGATTGAGACAAGGAGAAAATATATCGGTTTGCTCAACTAAAATATGATCTGACACCTCATAATGCCATTCTCAAATATTCCCAGAAGTAGGGAGGAGGAAGAGTAGCTGTTATATCCAGGGTATTAGTCTTGAATATTTAATAAGAAACTCTGAAAATTAAATCCACTTTAAACCCTTCTGGTAAATTCATTTTTCTCAGGTTTGATTTTTGCAGCAAACTTTGTAGAAGTTTTATTCACAGTCGGTATGATCCAGCCCTGGAGCCAAACAAGAATTTTCTGCCAGCTTTTGATTGTATAGGTTTTGCCAGGAGAGAGTTAGAGCACAGGAGCAGGAAAACTCTTCCTCCTGTGTCCTCTGAAACCCCTAAGCAGAGTGGATGAAACACCTGAATTTTCCTACTCTTCAGCTCTCAGTAAATGATCTGAAACATGGTTTGGAAGTTTTGGATCTTTCTCTAGAACAGGTCCACAAAGCTTATAGCAGTTGGACCCATACGATGAGTCCCAAGACTTGTAAGCTTTTAAAGAATATGGTATAGAATAAGAAAATTTAAGGCGCTTTTGTTGAAGGGGAAAAAACCACAAACAAACAAACAAAAAACAACAAAACAAAACACCACAACCACCCAAAAACCAAACCCCAAACAAAAAAATCCAACCCAAACGAACAAAAAAAACCCCCAACTGAACAAAAAAAACCCCAAACAACAAAACAAACCAAAAAACTTTCTGGGTCAAAGGAGAAGGCTGATCTGTCCCAGTATCCTGTGACAGGTGACTACCTACAGGAGATGCTTAGGCAATAGCAGAACAGGAGAATGTATTGATGCTCATCTAGAAACCTCTCCAATTCTCTAGCAGTTTGCGGCCCAGCGATTTCCGTAGAAAGGAAACTGTTTAGATCCCCTGTCTCTCTTATTTCAGGAGCTGAATAGGATTCAGTGAATGAGGCAGGGTGTTGCAGGAAGAGAAAAAAAGATGTCCTCATGGTTAGTGACCTGGAGAATGGGTTTTCTTCATGCTCCTGACACAGGGTAATGCTGTGCTGGTTACCAAGCCCACACTTGATAAGGGGTTTACTTTCACTGTGCATGTTCTGGACGTCTAACTTGGGACTGTTATATGTATACCAGTGCTAAGACCTCCTGGCTGCAGCTGAAGTAAATTGCTCTGCCTTGGTTATATAAAGTAGAATATAACACTAAATCAGATTTTAGATTTCTGGCATTGCATCTGCTGTCTTTAGAATAGGAATAATAATATGCACTTATCTCAGATAGTTGTTATGAATGTGCTGTGAAGGACCTAAATGCTGCATTGATGAGTGTCACGGAAAGACTCTGAAGAAATTAATCATTTAGTTTACGAGGTTTGAATAGCACACAATAAACAAGGCATGACACCATACAGTAAACAGTGGGGATAAAAACATAATATTGAATAAGCATCACCGAGTGATTCATTCCCCTCTTGTGCACTGATTGAGGGCATTTTTTTCTGCAGAAATATTAATTTTGGGTTTTATCACAAGGAGACTGTGAACGGAGCTGGGTATATGAAAGTAGCCTGACTGAATCATGACATTTCCTCATTTTAGGTGCATAACTCTGACACTTTAGTAATTCGTGCAGTTTATTTCTAGAAGAGGAATTACTTTGGTTAGTCTGACCTTGTGGAGCATGTAATAATTTTACATGCTTTTAAATAGGTCTATTTCATATTATTTGCACTGTTGCTTTTATCATGTATAAAAGCAAATCTTTTAAGACGTTAGAGAGCAATTTCATTGGATGATGATATGGATGTGCCAGACCTTTCGGACCTTACTGGGTAGTAGAGCAACTTTGACACCATCACCAGCACCAGATTTTCTTCTCAGTTACGGAAAAAAAAAAGCCACCCTAAAATTAGAAACAGATCAATTTTGAGCAGGAAGATATAAACTGTTCTCTGTTACGACTCTATTACGGTCAAACAGGAACGACAGAGGAGAGTATGATATTCTATATGTATGTAGACAAGTGACTTTCTCTTGTGAGTCATGCCTGGAAAGAGAACTTAACAACTTACTGGTATTGTCAGTAAAGCAACATTTTATTGAGTGGGTCTGTTGGCTTTTTCACACAAGGAGAAGTGTGAATTTCCCAAAGGCCTGGTGATTTGGAAGGTGCTATTTAGATTTATTCTTATCATTATGTTAGACTTAGTCTGCATCACGCTGTCAGGCTCCAGGTAACATGTGAGCTCTTTGTGGGAAAGTCAGGAGGCTGATGAGTTTCAGGAGCTCATTTGCTGAAATACTCTGGTGAATAGGCATCTAGAGCTGCAGTATTTATTTCTGTAATGTCAAAAAACCTCACAACCGAAGACCCAAGCAAACAAGAAAAGAAATAAAATGATGTTGAAGTCCCCAGAAGGTAGTAGCCACTGGCTTCACCTCCCTTTGCCCTGCAGTGTGGAACCCTGCAGGGTTTGCATGCCTGGGGTTTGTTTGCCTTGCTAACATTTTGAAGCCAAAGACAGCGAGAAGAGCTGTGGGGTTTTTTTCACAGTAACACAGAAAGCAGTATAGAAATTCTGTATTCACCAGCTAGAAGCGTCTACAAAGTGGTAAACATTTCAGTTGGGTCATGCAAAACACATCAGTTTATTTTCCAACTGTGTTAGCTAACATTTTTTACTAACACAATACCCAAGAACCTGTAGTGAGTATACACAGAACAATTTGTGTTCAAAAGCTTACTCAACTCCTTGGAGTCATAATGATGTTGATAAACTCGAGGAAGCTATTACCAGTGCTTTGAAAATGAACAGTAAAGATTAGCAAAAAGGAAATAATTTCATCACTTGATTTGAAAGACTGTACTTTTAATAACGGAGTTTCCCCTCTTGTCTTGTTACTGACTTGTGCATTCAATGTGATACGACATTTTATAAAAGTAAGTTATTGAGGCCTTGTTCAAAACCCAATGAAGTGAACAACTTTTATGTTGACCTCATTAGGCTTTGGTCCTTGAGTATTCTTCAAAATTACATGAAACAAAAAAAAAGCATCCAGCCATAATTTCCTCTTAAATCCTTTTGAACCCTTTCAAATGAAAGTACATCACCTCCAAAGGTACCTTCCCAGAGCTCAAAGTGTGAACAGCTTCAATCAGTATGGCCCAGCTGCTGTCACGCAGCAGCTTTTTCCTCTTTGTGATGTGTTATCAGAGAGGTGCTACCAGCATTGCTGATGGGCTCAGCCTCGGCCAGCAGCAGGTCTGTCTTGGAGCAGGCTGGCGTTGGCTCTATTGGACATGGGTGAAGCTTCTGCAGCTGCTCACAGAAGCCACCCCTGTAGCCCGCCCACTACCAAAACCTTGCCACACAATCCCAGGGCACTTTGCTCGTGATCTAATTCATAGTTTAAGCACTGTTAGCTGGGCTGAGTTTTTTATAGGCATTGAACAGAACACTGCTGTGAGTTTAGTATGAAGATTATGCTGAAAAATTTAAATCTATGTGGAATCATAATCGTAGACTGATTTTATAGATTAACACTGACAAACACACCTGGACACATATGCTTATGTATATATATACTTCACATTATGCATTAACATAGCCTGCTTATGCTCCCTCCCCTTCCTATATCCGCTGATACTGTTACCTAGTTAGCATATTCCAGAGTTCAAATGAGACGGTTCAAACATCTGATAGTGATGGTGAGTCGTTCTTTCTCTCCATAATGTGGAGTACCAAGAATAACTGTATTATTTCGTTTTGGTAGGAAACCTATCACGTGGCTTTAGTTAGAAGACCATTGGATTTTATGGCCGGTATAATCTCTCGCTATTGATTAGGTGCTTTTGGAGTATCAGAAAAGGCATTCAGTCAGTCCCAGTGAACTGTATACATTTTGCATTGCATTTGTCTTAAATTGCCCTCTACAGCACACGGCAATACGCTGGAATCCTCGGAGTTACTTTATAACTGTAGTAAACCATTTCTGCTGTCAAGGAGCCTCTGTACAGCAATTTCAGTGACTTCTTCTGCGGAGAAGGCTGTTGTGTGTTACTGAATGCTGCAGTGGTAGTAAATAATTTAAAGTAATTAAACTAGAAAGTGTTTAATTTGCAAAATATTAGTGTTGAAAATATTTTGTTGCATGGGAATATTCAGTAGTAAAGCCTCACTTTAGCAATAAATATCTTTTTCTGAGGAAGAAAGACAAGATGGAGTTATTAGTTAGTCATAAAGTGGGAAGGTGTGCTAACTATTAAAAATTAAGAGTTCCTATCATCTGTCTGAAGTTCTTCCCATCCAGAAATTATCCACTGGAGCCGAATAACTTAAAAATTCAAATAATCAGGGAGTAGAGCTCTCACTGGCTGTGAAAGAAAATTATTTTAAACATAAGCACAGAACTGCTGGAGTCTATGAGCAAAACACTTTCCTATAGCAAGCTTCTTGGACCTAGTCACTGATTTCTTTGTTTCCTTTCCTTACTTGGCTTTATTTCCCCCTAGACACCACTTCATTCTCATTTTCATTGGAAAAATATGGGATAATTGAGGAAAGAGGATTTTTTCATTCTTTTCCTCTTTCCTCAACTATCCTGTAGATTTTTCTTTTTATGGGAGAGAAGAATTTATCAAGAAAAGAAGAATTATCTCCAGTTTTGTTAATATCTGCATAAATCTGTGCAAGCTGTAAGGGTGGTGTTTGTGTTATAGTGACAAAAAGAAAGCAAAATTTGGTTTTGGGGATGCACATTGAGTGAGGGATGACAGAAAAAGCAAAAAAAATAGCGTGGCAGAAAAGATTATTTTTAAGTGAGCTCTGTGGTGTGAACAGGGTGAGGAGTGTCAAAACCAGTAGGTTTTTGTAGAACTCCAGGTAGTTTGCAGAGCAACTCAGTGTTTACTCAGCCTGGAGACGAAAGGCAGATTCCGTTCCTTTTTCTGCCAAGAGTATTGAAGTTTTCAGCAGCAGCCACTTAGGAGAATCTGAATATAGACTATTCCTTGAGAAAACACATCATGCTTCACATCAAGAGACTGGCACCATATCCACTAGCTACTAAGTTTGTTCCTGAGCCACTGTTTTTACTTTAATGTTGTAAATTGTGATTTAAATTCACGTGATCTTTTGCTTTTCTTAACAGGGTCAGAAATATTTCATTTAATCTAGATTTTTTTTTTTTTTTTTAATTTGATTTGGTGGGAGGAAAAACCATTCTGATTTGGTTCAAGTTTGCCTTGTTTTTCGTAACAACAGGATAACTCTTTATTACTTGAAAAGTAATTTCTGAGTTAGAGCCTTTTTATTCCACTATCCAGTCTGGCAGTTTAATCCTCCTTTCCAGAATTTCTGATTCTGGGTTACTGCTGTTAGCAATTAGTTTTCCTGCTCAGAATAGGAATAAATATAAGATGCTACTTCTGAACATTGCATTAATGAAGCTTGGTAAGTGACCATGTAAATCTTTGAATCACTTTGCCCCATGCAAATGATCTTCATTGTTACACACTTCTTTAATTTTACATATTACTACTTAAATTTAAAATGTTCAGTGCTTTTCAGTTTGAGAAATCACCAAATCAGAAAGATTTCTACAGTCCTTACAAGTCTTTGAAGTCAGTACACATACGTATACATTTGCAAATATTTTCAGTGTTTCAAGTGCCATCTAAATAATGTGCAGTTACCTGTATTTACTTCCTATGTCTAACTGCTAGTTTTAAGCTTGCCTAATATACAGAAGTGTGGAATATCTGATTCTTAGGAAACCATTGGAAAAAATAGACCCTTCTCACTAAATAAAACACTTTGCCAGTACCTGGAAGTTATTTACTTGGGTTCAACCCCTTGCCTCTCACTTTGATTTCATTTTCTCAAGATATACTGTCCTCTGAATACGTTTTGGGATCCCACATTGTAAAATAAACTCGTGCTCCTAAACAAATGTCATTTAAAATGACATTTTTATTATGTTGACATGAAGCATGTTGCTGAATTGCTTTAAATGATAATGGTTTGCAGTTTACTGTGCCATAAGTGCAGCTTGGCAGTGGAGTTTACATGAATATTTCATCCAGAAAAGGCCATGAGTTTGTAATTATAAAATAGATGTGTTCAACAGAAAGAGGTGGATGATTCTACAGCTTCTAATTTTCCAAGGAAATGATAGCTTGTTGAAGACTGAACGCAAAGATTTTCAACTGCAGAGGGACATCTCCAGACCACTTTAACCAGTATTATACAGGTGTAGCTACTTTTCATAGTGGATTACTTGGGGGTGGTTATGATGCTCGGATTTTGGTGTCTTAGTTTCTTCAGCTGGGCACGTGCAAAAGTAGTGGCTTATCAAGGAGGTAATGCCAGGCTTGCCTTCCTCCCTTCCCAACCGAGATTTCATTCACCAGCCAGCTCACCCAGCAGTTCACTCTGTTTTAACTACTTAATGCCAATCTCCATATGGACTTTTATATTCAACAGTAGGGGATTTGGGGTGAAAACTGGTATGGATATGAGCTTAAATTTTTAACTTTCAGAACTTTCTGGCATTATGAATGACACAAACACATCACACAAATGATCATCATGCAAAAATACCTGACCTGTCAACACCCCAGGCAGCTCTGGATTTGGAATTAGTGTGGCGGGGCTCCTGACCTGAGTGACTATGCCTTTGTAGACCCCAAAAATGTGTCTGTATGATACTGCACTGCTGCACGTTGATCTAGAAACATGGACTGGTTTAGGCCAAGCTAACCCATGCACCTTTGTGACGTGTTCTATAATGTAGACATGCTAACAGGTAAAAGAGAAAAGGGAACAGAAGCAATAGCAAGTTGTAAATACTTTGACTTTACTCCTTCTCACAGAAAAAAAATGTAATACTTGTAGTTATCTGGAAAAAACATTCCTGATAGTGACTGCTTTCTTAAAGTGAAGGAAAAAATAAATGTAATGTGTTCAATAACTACGGATACTTAAATGCTATATAAGGATAAAAGCGGTAAGAAACCTGAGTGTTCAGTTAGAAATGCTACTGCTAGAATAGCTATGGGATCACACATGGCATGCTCAGTATAGTAAATAACTATTGTGTAAATTCGCTGAAATCCCAGAAGTGCATTAGGAATGGAACTCTTAAACAGCCCATCTTACTCATCTTACTTTGGTGGATTTAAAAAATATTTGTAATATGATTTAATTGTGTCCGCCGGTCTGCTCAGTGGTCAGCATTGTTCCTCCACTCTTGGAAATAGTAAAGCCTACAGCTGCCAAAAAGCATTTACATACATGACTGATTCTATTGTAATCTATTATTTTGGTTTATTGTTTTTACTTTTGCTTTACTCTGCTGCTTACTTTACTTCAGCCCACTGTAGTCAGTGCTACACATCAGCAAGATTAGCCCCGATGCCTTTGGCACATTGCTAAGTCTGTCCCTAAAGTATCTGGTGAAAGAAGTTTCTGTGTGTAAGATATAATGACAGAGTGAAGCAGCATGAATGTGCCACTGCGATTATTGATTGGGGAAAGTGATTTATCCAGGCCAATTTTATCTGACAGCTGTGATATTAATTGCTATGGATACGTACAATAAGAGATAGGGAAGCTGTACTGTAATGTTATCTGTTACTATGCTGTATTTGCCAGAAACTGCTCTACTGTGGCTTCCAGCTCTGTTAAAGTCTAAAATTTTGCCCTTGGTTGTACCTGTGCAATTCCCTAGAAGTTAATAGAGCTGTCTTGTGTTAGCAGAGAAGTTTCTCTATGTCCATGTGTGACCACAGAGAAACAAACAGTTGTGGCATGAGCGTGTTCACGTGTTTTCACCTATGCATTTTAAAATATTAAAATATATTTAAAAAATTAATAAGATTTATAGTATGGAGGAAAAAACTCAAGAGAGGACTTGGAAAGTAAATTAAGGGAATATACCATATGTATATAATAGCTATATAAATAAGGAATAAAGAGTTAAAAATTGAAATCTCTCCTGAAAGAACTAAGAAGGGTAGAGAGGTTAGAGGCTAATCTTGCCTTCATTGAAGTTAATAGCAAGGCATCCATTACCTTTAATAGGAGCTAGACTAGCCTCAAAAGTGCTTAACTGTACCAGGATAAAGGAATGTAATTATGATTCCTATAGAAGAAAATGCAGCGCTGAAGGATATTGACAGTGTAAATACACTGGTATGAAAAGAAGGGTGAAAAGAACATAAAGTATTTTCAATTATCATTCCTGTAGATATATGTTAAAGGCCAAGGGAAAAATACTGGACTCACCCTAAGAACTAACATTTAAGACTTAATTTATAATATACATATAATAATAATAAAAACCAACCAAAACACACAACCCCCCCTCCAAACCAAGTGCATAAGAATATACAAATTTGCAGCTTAGATTTAATTCCAAATTACTACGTGGTCTTTAGCAAATAAGATAACCTCTACCTCTCTTGGATCCCTAACAATATTTATCCATTTTACACATTAAATATTAATGTTGTTCAGTGGTTTGAAAAGCATAGTGCTAGAAGAATACTTGTTTATTGTTTGATCATATTCCCAAACGTAGAAGAAAGTTGGACTGTTCAATATTTTTCCTAGAGCCAAAGAGAACATTCTGCTCTAATGTGGAAATAAACAGCATTGGTTTACCCCATTAACTGTTCCCTTTTAGTAGTGTTTTTAATTCATGTGAGTTAATTCTGATACAAAATAAAAACAGAGAAAATGATCTCGCAATTTTCTATCCAAAATAAAAAAATGTTGTCCCTTGAGTGAACTTCTCGGTATATGTTTCAGTACCTATATCTATTCAGTTGTATCTCTTTGTCTGCTTCCACTTGATAAGATTTCTTGAAAGTTTTTTCCCCTGCATTCCCTTTCTGTCACAATCCCATTTATGCCAAATGTTCAGTTACAAAGGCAAAAAGACTTTGCACCCTGGCCATTTCTCTCACCTTTTGAATTAATTTCTCAATGTATGTATGGGACGATTATTTTTATACCCATAATGAACGTACACTTGATTTCATCTCCTTGGAGTGTCTGTGCTTTCATAAATATCCCTTTTTGTAAATGAAGGGGTTTTTTTTTTCTTAAAGATTTGACTTTTAATTTGCTCAGAAAGGTATTGTGAAAGCAGCCTCTCACAAAAGCTGTAGGAAGATTTCTTTTTTCCTGTTTCTAAGTGTTCTTCTCCAAGAAATATTTGCATTAATAGAACCAGGAAAAAAAAATGGTGTCTTAATTTTGACAGACTGGCTGCATGAAGAAAACAAAAACCAGTTATCTTAAAAACAGCTAATAACCCAAACAACTTGCAGTATGGGTCAGGAGTTCTCAGATGATTCATTTTTATTTCATTAAAGAGTAGGAAACTGTCAAGGCAAATTCAAAGATATTCTGAAAATGGAAGGTCTGGCTCCACTTTGATTTACATTTTACAAAGCAGAGGCTTGAAATTTGGCAGGAGGAGGGAAATCTTTGTGTCTGAAATTCGTGTTTTGCCATTTTCTTTGAAAATCCATCTGTACTAGGTGAAATACTAAGCCTTGGAAAAGTTTCTACACATGCTCAGCTGAGATTTGCTAGATACGAAAAGGAAATCCAGGGCTCAGAAGCTTCCTTCTTCACTGCTGCCTTGCATGGCCCAACTCCGGGTGGCCATACCTTGCTTCTGAGCTTTGCTCCCAACTGCAACATGCTGTTGAACTGGTCATGCTTTCCTAAGAGCTGCTCAAAAAGTAAGAGAAAGACAGTTCTCACGTGTTTCCTCACATTGGTTTGATGATTTTCTTCTCACACCCATGAATCCATGGTTCTGATGCACCAAGAGGATGTGCTCGCAGGGCAGGGGCAAGGAGGGAAGATGGGTCTTCATATGACTTACAGCACATGTAATTTAGTAGCTGTGTTGACAGAGGGACTGAAGTCCTTTGAGACAGGAAAAATAAAGCAGATAATCTTGAAGCTTTATTAGAGCCTCCTAATGATTTTTCTGTGGCGAAGTCAGTGTGACTCAAGTTGACATGCTCTTCAACTGGTAATAATACCTTTTGAAAAAAAGAATAGCCACATCTGAAGAAAATTTAAAAGTATTACCTTTATAAGAGAAGAGTAAAACACATCCTCCTTTAAAATGCAGTGTACTTTTCCTGAAAGAACTTCATGAAACATTTTACGTTGCTTGCTTTCCAATGCCTGTTTTGTTGTTCTGGTGTCCAAACGGAAAAAATGTGGTCACTGCATTAGGCTCGGACTGTGAGACTTGAGTTCAGGTCCCTACCATGGCATTGGTTTTCTGTGGGTACCTGGACCAAATTAGTGTGATCCCTTTTGTACTTTGTCTTTCTATCTGTGAAATACAGTTAATTCTTTGTTATCTTGAGGATTACTGTGAGATTAAATGCATTGAATATATTTATATTCTCACATAAAAGGCACGAGACAGGTCTTTGGATAAAAAAAACCCAAACCAAAACAGAAATAATCAACCCTTTCGTAATCATGTGAAAGATGTTCTGTAATAAAACAGGTATAATTTTTACAATCGACTTGTTTAAGTGCATATTGTAGTTCTCCTATTAAAAGAACATGGAATATATCATGGCAAGGAACAATACTGCAGTTATGCTACTGGCCTAAGATTGCAACTCAGGCTGTTCAGGAAGTTTCTGCAGATATTGAAGGAAAGAACAAAGTTGCTTGTGAATTATCACTGATTTTGGTATAAATATGCCAAAAAGGCAAATAGGAAAGGAGATACAGGTCTGGCCCCCTACAACAGCACAGGAAAGGGATAGCCACAGAGAAATAATTAAATATCCTTTCATTTGGGGGTGGGGTGGGGAATTGTTTAATTACCACACACTAAAAATCTGAATTTAGAAATATAAATTTACTTAATATTTCTTACATATCACCAGTTTTCTGTGAAAATTAATCCTTGAACACTTGCATTAAAAGTGTGTGATGTGCCACAGACCTGCCCTTTGATTTCTTTTCCAGGCAATTTGAAAGAAAAAAGCAAGAGGAATGGTTCCTTCTCCAAACATAGCTTATACTTTATACTCTCCAATTCTGAAATGTGGCCAGCTACTTTAATTTGCTGATCAAAATCTATTTGTGTCATCCAGGCAGCTCCTTAATTATCTAAAACACATTTAACAAATTTATCTAAATCCAAATTTAATCAGCAGGCATAGTATTAGCTAACCAGCAACTAACTAAAAACCACTGAAGCGAGCTGGCCGGATTGTTTGCTGTGACAACTGGAAAATACACAATGTGCTTTTATATCAGGTTTCTGTCTCTGTGGCTGTGTCATTAAAAGAATAAAACCTAACAGGCCCTGCTTTCATTCATTATATCTAACAGAGCAGAAATACATAATTATCTAATAGTTGTCTGATACTAAATCTTACATTTGCTGAGCTCTGTGGTTATACCTGTCAAGCAAAGAGAGTTTGTTGAGCGCTGTTTCAGATTGCCCCCTGAAATACCAGAGCCTGGGGATAGGGAGAAAGTAACTGGATGGAAGGACCTCAGACATGAGGTTCACAGGCCTGACTGTGAAATCTTGTAAAAACATACCCAGCTATGGTGAGTGGGTGTGTTCCTAGTTTGCATTCCAAAGTCTGATTTTGAGCCTCTTACTTGCCATACTCATGTACTTTCTTAGTATGATGCAAAAATTCATAGAAACAAACCAAAATTTTTCCCTCCCCCCCCAGTTTTAAAAGAAAAACCTGTCATATGCTTCTATCTCCTTGTATCAAAGGACAGGGCACAGGGCAATATGTTATTTCAGTTTGCTATATAGAAACCAACCTTCCTGTTATCTGTCCTCATCAAAGTTCCTCCTATGGACTCGGGAGTACATGTGTCACTGACTTCTCCTGAATTGCAATGGGCCTATTCATGTGTAATGGATTCCCTCAGCTACTTGGGTTTCACTCAGATCTAGTAGCTAAAATTGAAATAACTTTTTAGCGTGCTGCTTGCCCTTATGTGTACAAAGAACTGCCTGCCAGCATCAGAAATAGGGCATTTTTTCTCCTTCCAATCTAAATTCATGCTGTTGACGGCTGATGGATATTTTTTATGTGTAGAGTTTAATTGAATAAACTATGGGTTTGATTTTTAGAATGCTTATGAATTTTAGTGAACT
Source organism: Megaceryle torquata (assembly GCA_024611175.1). Classification (NCBI taxonomy): domain Eukaryota; kingdom Metazoa; phylum Chordata; class Aves; order Coraciiformes; family Cerylidae; genus Megaceryle; species Megaceryle torquata. The sequence continues at coordinate 168,957 of JANIJG010014286.1, forward strand.
GTTAAAACCAGAGGAAAACAGATTATGCATTCCAGTGACTGCTTATATTGCTGCTAAAAATAAGTTTACCACTATTTTCTTTACAGGCTCCTGGGCTGTTTAAAATAGGCTTTCTCATTAAGCTCAAGGCAGGATAGGGGAATACAGTACACCCTTTACTTTTTTTTTTTTTTTTTGATGGTATTATAATGATGTATTCTGCTAAAAAAAGCATCCTTGCACTATCAAAGACTAGAAATCAGGAATAATTAAAAAAATAAAAAAAAGCAACCACAAAGTAAAATAATACATTTACAGGACAGGTTATCTCCATTATCTGATAATATTAAGTTTGCATTTCAGTTCTTCTCCTGCCTTTTCCCCAACACTGCCCACTTTTAAGACTCACCTGGCCAAGGTGCTGGGTGGGCCTTCTTGTCTAGACTGGGCTTTTGCCAAGACTCCTTGGACCAGATGATCTCTGAGGTCTCCTTCAACCTGTTATTCTATGATTCCGAGAGATTTCTGCTTGGGTGACGTTTCTGGATCAAGTCTCTCTACTTTGCCATGTTATTGTATAGAGCAGGAATATAGAGGGAAATATAATGCAAGTTTTTATTCCTTGGGTTTTCAGACCTGAGTGGTAGGGTAGGTGGGGTGTAGATTTTACTTTCTGGCTGAAACGCTCCTCTTGGAGCTGTTGGCTACCAGTGGGCATAGGCTGGGCCAGAGGCACTTCAGATCTGCCCTCTCATATACTGCTAAGAAAAAGTCAGAGGTAACACACATCCCCAAAGGCAATTTATACCCACTGCATGTATGTTACAGTAGGGAGGGGGGTGTTTTGTGCAGAGTGCTGGGTTTGTACCTCATGCACGTAGACGTGCATCTAAAACTGTAAGCTGGCATTCAGCTGCACTGGTGTCAAACTCAAAATATGTGCTTATAAGTCAGTAATGTGTTACTCAATAGTGATTTTAATATAGGACGATGTGTTTATGCTAATTCTATTGATGTGTGATGGATTTATTAAACTAAAATGGTTCCATACACTAGAGGTTTTTTCATTTAAATTATTTTGCTGTCTTGTCAAATAGTGGAAATTTTGTTTGAAACGAGAGTTCCTGCCTCTTAGTATTTCACATCTACCCAAACATTATAAATCCATTATTGTTTGTGCATCTAACAAACTCTCATAGAAAAAAAAAAAAAGGTTACTATGTGATACCAGTAAATCCCAAGCTGGCAAATAATGTTTTTGTATTTGGAGCAGTGTTCTGTGGAAGAGACAGGGCTGACCTGCTGAGGAGGTCACCTGTGCTCAGTGAGTGCACATCACCATTAAGTGATGAGAAGTGCCCAAGCAAAGTTATTGGAGTTCCTTTACCTTTATCTATACGTGTCCTAGGAGAAGAAGCTCCATGTGTTGCATATTAGAACTATCTTTCTGCCTCCAGTTAGCAGCGGAGGAAGCAGAACCTGGTCCTGGTGTAAAGTTTTAGCTCATGAAGCCTCATAAAACTGTAGTTTCTATGTTAAAAAATAGGTACTTTTCCTAAGTGTGATAAGCAAGTGCTTTCCTTTGCTAATTGCTGGACTTGATGTTAGGGAATTCGAAGTTGAATTATTCTCTTTATACTTAAAGAACTGTAATAGGAAATTTGGAACAGGTTGGAGGTAGGAAAGGCAGTATCTTTAGGATGTCAGTCTAAGGTGTAAGATTAGGTTTTATTGCAGTCTTTAGCTGAACTTTAATGTCTCTTAGGGAACCTAGAAATTCTGAGCTACTCATTTTTCCTGTGCAGATATGGGAAAGTTTGCCAAAATTAGCAAACATGAAAATCAGGGGATTTGGGGCAAAGTAATATATTTGAATTCTAGGACTGCATTTCTTAATGAAATGCTATAGAAAAAGGTTTCCTTTGACTTATTTCCTTATCTGTTTTTTTTTTTTTTTTTTAAGTGATTTTACACTATCAAAAGGTGAACTCTATTGTAGAACATTAAATGTGAAAATTATATGCAAATGAATGAAAATTCTCTTCCTGATTGAACTTCTCAGTGGCTTTTACTTTAACCTTTCCTACTTTTGTGATTACTGATGTCAATTGTTCAGACTTGTATTTGGAAAAGTAGTTGGAACAGTTTTATGTGTTTTGTGTTTATGTAAATTAGAGAGCAGCCAGGAGAAGATGCTGTCCTAGAGCTGTGAGCCAGGCTTTGCTAGGATAGAAGCTATGCCCAATTTCTGAGGGCTGGCACTTTTTTTTTTTGTTTTTTTTTGTTTAGACACTCAGTTATTTTTTGATAAAGCTTTCTTATAACATGAAACAACGTAGCAGGTTTTAGTTATGTGTCTTCAGTATTTTATATATTTTATATTTACTTTATTGCAGTAAAAATAGGAAAAAGGCAAATCAAAACACCTGTCAAAAATTAGTTGGTTTATGTTATTCTATTCCAGAAAGACAATTTTGAGTAACTTAATGGTACTATTCAACAGTACACTTGTTCTTTTACAACCCTACCATTTTCATGTTTTCTGGCTTTATCTTAGTCTAAATAGGAAATTCTTCAGAGGGAGTGGACCATAATAGACTACAGTTTCACACAGTAGGACCTGAAATGTGTTTCTGACCTTCCAATATTTTCTGACTATAAATGTAAATGGCAAATAATTAAAAGTGCTGAGATTTTAAGATATGGGTATAATATCCTATAGAGAAAATGATTCTTTTTTATGATGTGTATTCACTCCTGAAGATTACTTTTAAAAACCTAATACATTCAACGGCGCTCAGAACAAATGTTTTACTTCATTGCTAAAATACAGCTGGCTCTTATAATGAATGTATGTATATTTTTTCATTTATAATTTCACCATTTTAAGGCCTTACATCTGCGCTTGGGTTTTCAACAGATATTTTTGCCGAAAACCTTGAATAAATACAGTTGCTCCCTGAACAAAGCAAATAAAGTAGCTTTTAACCTGTAGTTTTCCTTTCTTCTATGTATGTATCATGTCTTAAATATCAGCAGTTTTCTGAGGATGGCTCTTCCTTTGTTCTTCTCACTACAAAGTTGATGGTACTGGTTGTGTTACTAATTAGTTTAAAAAAAATAGTAATAAAGGAGAGAAAATAGTAGAATACTTAACTACCTTTGACTTGGTCTCTGACTTGAAATTTCTCTGAGTGCGTGTAGCAGCATCACAGCCTTCTTGGTTTGTTTTTCATTATCTGCCTTTATTTCTGCAGGATGTTAGGGCAAAAGGGAAGAAAATTAATGGAAATTGGAACAAGGGAGAGAATGATCCCAAATTCTGCTTTGAAGACCATTTTTTCCCCTTACTTTCGTGGTGGATTTCAAACTTCATGGTTTGTAAAGTAAAGCAAATTCTGAAAGGAGATAAGTTTTGCTGAATGTTGTAAAGCATCTAGCACTTAAAAGTCAAAAGTGAGGTATAAGTTGATGCCTAATGTAACTCTAATATATATCAAAGGACATCTCACTGAGTTAAAAATCCTTAGGTAACATCTTTTGTGAGTAGAACTTGATGCTAAAACATTGAGAGATTGTCTGTTGTAAATGGCACTGAATTACTCTGGTAATTCAGTTATGTAACAGTGCAATATGTTTTCAAATGAAAAAAAAAAGCAGCAAATATAGTCCATTAAGATCATGCAAAGTATTTCCAAAAGAAATAGTGAAGAATGAGAGCCACTGAAGGCATTAATCTTATTTAGAATAGTAGGTACAATCTGGTCATTCTTGTTCAAGAAAAATGAGTTTAAATGAGAACAGATGGAAAGGAGTGCAATTAAGATGATTAAGCGAACAGTGAATCTATCATAGGAGAAGAAATTAAAGTGTGTTATATATTAGGACCTACTTGTTTAGCCTAGTAAAATGAAGATGGAAGCACACAATCCATCTTTATAAATAAAACCAGGGGTTAAACATGAGGAAGGGAGAGGAGGATATTACTGACACTTGGATAAGTGCTTAAAAACTAGCAGGACTGAATGCAAAATGGAAGTGTTGGAAGGTCTTCAGCAGCATTTTTTTGAAGCTGAAGGACTACCCTGGTAGCCTGGAAAAAATTGCTACAGATGCTCCCAGTTCTTCCCCTTATTTCCAAGGAGGAGCCCAGGTCAGGGCTCCATCTCACCTGGCACAACCTATGTAAGCGAGGGGAATGTGTCATATTGAGGAGATGGAATATACATAGATGTGTTAATAAATATTCTCTTTATCGTGTTCTCTTGGGTCACGGGAGAAGTTGCTGGGTTTCTTTTAATGTTTTGTGGAACATGGCTCATGTAGAAAATGATTAAGTAAAATATTTGAAGGTGTGCTAGTAAGCAAAAGTTAAGGCAAACAAAAATCAGGTGAAGTATAGAAACATCCTATGAATATGCTTCATGTGTGACAATAAAACTAAACTGTTGATGCCATTATTATTATTTTAATGCATATTTGATACAAAAGTCTCCAGGAGACTGAAAACTGTGAATTTTGTTACTGTCCTTAAAATGAGAGCGCACTTGAAAGGTTGAAAATTAGAGTCCTGTGAAGTGTAGTCTTCAGTATGTTAGCAGAGAATACTAATTCACCGTTGCCAAAAGGATGCACTTAAAAAACTATAACTTAAAGGGCATGAGAAAGCAAGGATTTCTGAAAGGTGAATCATGTTAAGCAAATAAGATTACTTCTTTACACATACATGGAAGAAGAGAAAATGCAAGATTTAGTGTTTCTCCACTTCAGTAAAGCTTTTTCTTTTTACCAGAGTTCTTTGGGTAACCTGTCTGAATATGGAGTCGATGCTGAAGATTTTTAATACTGATGAGTAACCAGAATAGCAGGGCATGGAACGTGCATTTTGGGGGCTTGTTGAAGAATCCTTGTGAAGGATTGTAGAATCCTTTTGCTTTTTTTGCTGGGATCGTTCTCTTTAATCTTTTAATTACTGATTTAGTTTAAAATATGTAAGGTGATAAATATTTCAGGTGGTACTAAAGTAAAGAGATGATTTAAATGGCATATGGTTGTAATTGCTTTACAGTATAATTTTTAATAAATCAAATGAACAGACCAGAAGGTGGAAAATTAAATGAAACAGATCTAAGTGTTACGAGATGTTCTGGATTGGTGCATTACAAAAGTTAAGTGTAGTCAAACTAGATACTGAAATAGGTAATAGGAAGAGATGTTCAGTGAATGCTTATTGACAGATTCAACATTAAATGCTTAGCTCATTGTGTATCAGCAATGTGTCCAAATAGCCTTTTAATATGAAATGAAGCTTATTTTATAACCCAGCTCATATGGAATAACTATTAGGCCAAATTTCCCTAGTTTGGTCTTACAATTTGTAAACATAGAAATATCAGGGAGTAAGGTAAAGCAGCACGTTCAGTGAAGTTGATAAGTCTGGGAATATATGATCCAGAGAGGTGGAAATAAAGCAATATTCAGAGAGGCTGAGAGCCCCTGAGAGGAGCATGGAACTCGGAGGAGAATCTGTAAATCCTGCTTTGAGGACAGAGGGTCTTTGAGGGAGGACTGGAAGATTTTCTTCTATTTACAGATCAGTCATATGATGTTGTTTGATATTTCAAAACATGAGACCTTCCAGAAGTCTTCAAAAGTGAATCTAAGGAAAAAGACACTGCTGCTATGTTCTAATCCCCGTAATACATATGTGGTTAATTCAACACGAGTTACCTCACTAAGACTGCTGCAACACCTTGCATGCTGTTAACTTCAGATACACACACATGTTGGGAAGATCAGGCTTCACTGATAGCAGCTTTATATTTAGATATAAATAACAACCTCTTCTGTGAGCTGAGCAAAATTTTCCCCATCTCCTGTGAAATTTCATGTGTATGTTGGGAAGGCAGGAGTCACTGTTCTTTGACTCCTTTTTTTTTTTTTTTTTCACTGTTGAAAATGGGAACTGTGTTTTAAATGGGCTTCTTTCTTGTTAAACTGCTCCATTTGCTGCCCTTTATACCCCATGAGATAGATGAATCTGGCAGGTTCAGCCACTTAACAAACAGGATGCTTTGACGGAGGTACTGCTCCAGCCTCCCATGCAGGTGGGGAGGTGGCTGCTGGCCCTGCAGTCACTGGGAGGTGTGGAGACCAAACATGGCCAAAGTGGACCCATGATTTCTTGCTGTGACTGGCAAAGAAACCTTATGCTACCTTTCTAAACTCAAAAAAAAAAGGTTGTTTTCTCTTTGTATCCCTCTAAAAAAGCTGTCAGTGACCCTTTCAAAAGGGATATACTTGTGGACACAACAGACAAAGCATCATGATCCCAGCCAAACTATGCTGACAGTTACTTAGAAAATATAAATATGCATAATAAGACATTGGCTGCAGCTATAGGCACTGTTGTTTCAGTTAATGCATGTATTTCCTTTTAAACCTCGTTTGGGAACCCGTATCCCTCATATGTTAGATATTATTCAGTTCTATTCAGAAGGAACGTATGATGAGATAAGGTCTTGAGGGTAGGATTGTCAAAATAATGAGCGTTTGCATATGCAGCTGAAGATAAAAGAGGATGTGGCAGTGTTCTATTTGAAAATCAGGTCCTTAATAACAATTTCTTTATCTGTATGAGATATGAAGGTGTTTTGAGCTGAGCTGTTGGCAGCATCAATGGGAATTCTTTGTAGGTCTTTTCTGTCTTATTTAAGCTTTATTTAAGATTGCCCATAATCAAGCAATACTCGTGTCTTACTGTTGTACATGTATGATTTATTTTTCACTATTTTCTCAGGGCTTAGTGATCACTGCAACGCAACAAACTGATGACATGAACAAAACATGCTGCCTTACTCATATATGCAGCTTAAACACGCTGTTAAATATTTTTTGCAGTTGGTGCTGCGTGCATTATTGGATGTATTTATCCTATTTAGACAATGTTCGTGTCTACAACGCTTTCAGGAGGAAAAAAACTTTTAAGAAAGCTAGTATATTCAGTGGCTAGGGTAAATATTGTAAGCAAGTAAACTTGTCATTGTCTTCAGCCTTGAATTTATTTTTTTTTTTTTTTGCTATTCACTGGCAGAAAAACAAGCAAACTGCAGCATGGCATGGCTTTATTGTACCATCGTTCAGCAATTTTTATATACTGTTTCCTTTTATAATTTGAGACACGATAATGATTTTTGCTATAAATTTTTTTCATAAGTATTCTTACTGATGGATGGTGCATTTATTTAAGCATCAGTGGACAAATAAAGTTATCCACGGGTGACTAACAACCTTGAATAAATACCACTTCACTCGGCCGCTATCCATAGTACCTTAGCAATGCAATTACATGCCAGGACCTATTATCCCAATTAATGGAGTGTTTTATATTCACTGTGCATTATACTTGAAACTCGTCAGAGGCCCAGCCTTCACTTACCCAGAGGCAAAAAAGAAATGTGTAACAAATCACCAGGAAAAGGCTTTCATTTACTTTCCAAGATATGTAGTGTGTAATTATACTTTAAACGTAACTAGGATGGTCTCAGAAATGCCCTTAGATTTAAGTTATAGTAAAACTATATATTAAAACCATGATTAAATATAACTGTCTTGTTTTCCATGATTATTGTTGGTAACTGCAAAAGTAGATATTTTGCTATCCTCTTCCTGCATCTTTTTTTTTTTTTTTGTAATTACTTCTCCAAAGGTTAAGTTTGAGGGTTATTTATGAGATTCATGTGGCTTCCCTGTTTCTAAGCATATGAAGGAAGAGCAGCAATTCATAGGGACGTTGTATTTGCTGGACGGGTGAACAAATAAAACAGTCTGCTATAGAAGTACACGGCCTGGTGTTGCATACCTAACTTTGTAAGATGGCAGCCCTGGGCTATTTTTGGGGGGCTGGTATTTGACCACTGGACTTTCACTTTACTCCCTCTGGTGGTTTCCAAAGCTGCATTACTCAAGCTATAAAATAAAACACAGTTGTATTTCTTCTCCTTATTGTAAGGAGCATTGATTGCTTTTCATTGTATATTATAGCAAAGGGGCAGTCTATTACATAAATTTATTGCATTTTCTTCATGATAATTACTGGAAGTTATTGAACAAGGTGGGGAGTTATGACCAGTAAGTTCCTGCTGTAGCTGAGGAAGCAAATCCACAAATATTTAGTGGATCTAAACAGCTGTAAACAACGCATCCTGTTTACAGTGTAGCAAGAATTTACAGCTTACGGTGCATCTGAGGATTTTTTAGGAATCATGCTTTAGCTGCTACAAATTCAGACATGACATATGAACTGCAGTAAAAAGCCATCGTGCCTTGTATCGGGTAGGTACCTTTTGTCAAGCAGTTAAAATGACCGTTGGATTCACTATTTCCCTTAGTCAAAAATGACATTAGTATTTCATAAGCAGATAGTTAGAGAGCCTCATGAAATCTGCATGCATACATTAATGCCTGATTGCTCTTTACATTCTGAAAAGGAATCTATCAATGGAAAAAAAAAATCAATAATGTAAGTGTCCCAACAGGTCTGCAGATTCCAGTAAAATACTCTCACCGAGTCATCTTTCTGTAATTTGTTCATAGAGTTGGTGTACACTGGAACTGTGCCCTGCCAGCTGTGGGCCGCACAGATTTGCAATGTGAGGCTTGGCACAGCTGGGGTTCCCGCGTAGCTGCTCCAGAAAGCACTTGGCTTGCTGGGCTTACAGAGGGCAGCCCTGCTGTGCCACTCCGAAGTTGTCTTCCTCCCACGTGCCTGGTTTTGCTAGGCATGGGCAGCTGTGCCACCTCTACATGGGTGACACCCTTTCCACTACAGTCCAGTTCACCCAGTAGCCAAGGATCTCTAAGAAAGAGGAGAGCTGCCACAGCCAGAACTATCATGGGACACTTTTCCCAAATTTCCTGGACGCTTCAGTCCCTTGCCCTCCATACAGCTGGATGTGTCCTTGTCACAGGACATAATGTCAGCTGCCGGGAATGAGGAAAGGTGGCCAGGGGCTGCTACAACTGCTCTTGGGTCACTAGCTCTTGAAAACTGCCAGTAAAAGGATGAGAGGGTATCTGCTGCCCACTGGATATAGCTGTAACCTTCAGCATCAATTGAGTATGAAGTGAAAAGATAAATGGCAACAAATGTCTAAAAGAGCTAAAATAAAAGCTAGGAAGCTTAGCACTTTCTGCCTAAATGTATGAACAAACTTGTACAGTAGAAATAAAGATCTAGCAGGTATCTTAAGTCCAATTAAATGTTGATGACTGATAAATGCTGCAGTCTCAATAAATATGTAATCTTCACATTACTCTTTGTTTATTGACACCCTCGTACTATCTTCCACCAAAGACTTTTATTGCTATAATATTTCACAACTGACTAGCCAGTTTCTTCTGTTATCTTAATATTCACAGTTAAAATAAAGGACTAACATTATCTCTAATGACTATGTCAGATATGAAGACAGTGGGGGAGGGAACCTTGATAAAGAAAATTCATGGCCATCGTTCACTGTTTTTCACTTCAGTTTCAAATTTAACACTGGAAAAGGTTCAGAAATATATATATATTTATTCTGACCTATTTCTCAGGTGTTCTTCTCAGTCTTTTTCCTTTTTGAAGGGCAGAAGCTGAAGATAACCTTTGAGTCTCCAAAGTACTTTAAAAAGAATTTATTCCTAGGTACAGGTGTAGGTATTTTAAGCACTTTTGTTTCTAGGACTTCATTGGGAGAAAATCATTTCACAAAACTGAAAAATCTGTGGTTTTTTTTTTTTTCTTCCACATCACTGTGAAGCTGAAACAAAGATTTAAGAAGTAATCTATGGCAGAGGTGACAGAATTGGACTAGAATGGTAGTCACTTGGTTTTAGCTTCTTTCCAGAGGAGAATGGGGAAGGAGAGAATAATGTGATAGGTCTTTTCCTTCTGCTGCTGCTTTCAAATAGTCTCCTTCTGCAGGGGGAAATGGGAGGAGAAGCCAAGGCTTTCACAGCTGGTTCCAGCATTGCTGTACAGACAAATGCCCTCGATAGCTACTCTGATGTATGGCTGGAAGTACGGAGGATCATAAATGTCATCACTTCTTCCTGTCTTGCAGCAATTCATTGCTTTCCACATTTCTTAGTTATGATTGTTTGGATAGCAAATATATTTTGGTTGTATTAATTACAGAGCATTACACACTATAGGAAAATTTAGTATCACTGATGTTGATAAGTGTCCAGTAGAAAGAATCTGGTAATAACAGTAGAAGGGTAAGATCAGGGGGAGGGGGGGGGGGAAACAACCAACAAACCAGAAAGCGACCTATAAATAAATAACCATATATTTTCTCCTTTCCACAGTATTATTAATATAGAAAAAGTGGCTGTCTCCAGAATTTTACTGGAAACTCACAGAACAATGAACCTCTTTCTAGGCCTCTACAGTGTTGTGATGTTGATCATCATATAAATAAAAAAAGCATTTTATAACTATCAGACATTATTACATTACACAGTTTAACATACTGAATAATTCAGTGGGTGTTTCTCTGCTGTGCCACAGAATAACATGAAGGTTGGATATTTTCACTTAAATAGCATAAAAATACTAATAGTATGTGAACGAACACAGCTTTTCTATAGCAAAATCAACTTTGGTGCCATTTCATTATCACAATAAGACATTTCCAAGAGTGTGGTATTATAAGATAGTCCTTTTATGGGATCGTTTGAGGCCAGTGGGGCATGTGTTATCTCATTTTAACACACACCTTGTGGGTTTTTGTTGTCTAAGTAAATGATGGATGTTTCCAGTCCAACAGCTTTTTTGTGTACAGAGCAAACTATGGAAGGTGAATAATGTGACCGCAGGAATATTTTAATTTAAAAAGAAATGTTTCTTACTTAGAGGTAATTGTCAAAGGTTGGCAGGAATGCTCACAGTGTGAGCAGATCCACCAGCTGCATTGTGCTTATACAGGGAAGGTACTGTATGTAATATACTGCTTTTACTTAGTTCATAGAGTTCTTCTAGGGACTGCTTCTAACTACCCTTTCCAAACAATCTTTGTTTTTAATATCTTTGTTCACACACAGCTTCATTAATATTTGGGTTTGGGATATGGTGGTACTTAAGTATATGAAGCTTAGATACACCAAATTAAATAAACGGACCTCTCCTGAGGGGGCTGCAATTGTACAGTATACCTGTACAAATGTATGTAAAGGAGAGGGGAAAAAAACCCAGACAAGTTCTGTGCTACGGGGGAGTTGGCATTGCCTCGGGGGTACTGCAGAGACATGGGCTGCAGTGTGGAAGAGCTGGGTCTAGTCCTGGGTTGCTGGGAGACATTGTGGTGTCTCAGCTTTACCTGCCTGCCCTTGCTTTGATGTAATTCAGCTCTAGAAATGCTCAGAGAACTTATTTTTCTCCTTTTATGTCTACTTAACAGCCCCTTCTATTGCAAGTAAGATTTGGGAGTGGCATCTGATTTCCCTTCTTGCAGCTGCACCATCCTTTTGTTTAACCATGACAGAATTGTGGCTTCTCCAGAGGGCTCTGCTGCAGAGCTCATCCTCCCAGCCCCTGGTTCTGTGTCACTGCTCTCTGCATGTCCTTTTTTTGGCTCTTCCTCATCAGACATAAACTTGTATCTTCATTTTTAATGATCCTGAACTACTTAGCTTCTCTGTTTATAATCTTTCATCACCTAGTAGGATGTCAGCTTCTGCTTCCACTTGGCGAAAGCTGTTCAGCCATGTGCTTTTCTCTCACACTCTCTACTGAACTCAGGGAGGAGCTTTTTCCCGTGAATATCTCTTTACTCACATTGTTATTCCACCTCAGATCCACAGTGCTCTCTTTCATGCAGTCCCAAAAATGCTGTCAGTTCTTTGGCTCCTGGTATTCTAGAGCCATCCCCTACTGTTCTGGCCTCATTTTTCCTATGATCGTCTGCTGTATTTTGTCTGATATTCAGAATGCTGGTTCTTAGAGTCTTCCCCCAAAGGGAAGTAAAAAAATAATAGTTGTTACATGTTTCCCATTGGGAATTAGTAACTTCTTGTCTGGTTTATGAAGTGTAATCACTATTAATGTAACTTGTAAATCACATTTTCACAATGAAAAGCAGGTATGTACAATAGGATAGAACATACTCTTGTGATTCCCAATAAATGACATCTTTCCTCCATCACTTGACGTTATCGCTTATTCGTTTTATTTTAGTATTCTTTATTATATTCTATCAGAGGTTTAAAGAAGAAAAATGTGAGCTATTGTAAAAGGAAACTCAGGCTGTGAGTGGAGTCCTCCCTTGTTAGTACTTCTTTTAACAGTACTCTGATTTGCAGTAAGTATAAATGACTTCGAAAATTCCTTTGAAAATATTCCTTCCATTTGGCCACTACATAGCGGTGAATTGCATGGCAGCCTTCAAATTACAATGAAAATAATGAAAGGGAAGATATAATGATCACAGAAGTAACAAAAGATACTGATGCTTTTTTCTTTTACTTTCTTTTTTTTTTGTTTGATACAGCTATAATATTGTTCCTAATATCAATGACAAATTTCTACTTACTTCAGCTGGAAACTAATAACAAAAATAGAAGTCACTGCACATGAAAAAATGTATTGCATAAGATATGTTCATCAATTGATAAAGCAGCTGAACCCAGTATTAATGAAGATTGCTATTCATCATTTGAATTTGTATGATTGACCACTTAAAGAAATTACTAATGCCATTGAAAGGCTTGTGACTAAAAGGGAAAAGTCATTTAGTTCAGGGAGGTCTTGTAGGCCTCATAAAATAACTGTTGATTATAATTATACACTAATCTCTGAAATATTCTCTTGGGAAGTAGACAGATAATGAACAAGAAAAAAATGAGCTCAAACTAATACACTTCACTGCTACACTTTTGCAGCCTACTGCATGCTGTGAGAAGCTCTTCAAAGCTTGTTTTTTGTTAATCTCTTACTTCATCTGTCTAGTTACTTATACTATGTAAGGCAGAAAAATGTGTATTTTCAAAGTGGCCTACATAGACAAGCCAAACTATTTTTGCATTTCCTTAATTGTCATGCTTTTGAAAAAAAAAGTCCAGTTTTACCTGAGTGTTTGGACCTAACATAAGGAACGTAAGAACAGATCTGAATTTCTCCAGCATCTGACAGTAATTGTTACTGGGAGTTCCAGCTCTTCTGCTAGCAGCATTATCATTCTCTATCATGAGGAAAATGTATAATTGCTCTTGTTTTTTAAACATGTTACGAATTTGGTGATTTGCCCTGCTTCTTACATAAAACAAGAACCAAAAGGGCAAACATTTTTCATCAGGTGTAATGGAAAAGCAGCTTTTCCAGTTTTGATATGGAAAATTTGCAGTAGTGTTGAAAATTGTACTAGGAAATGATCACATAGGAAATAATTTCAGCTCTTCCTGATCTGGGTGTTAGCTGTATTGACACATCAAAGGCGCCTGCCTGCATTACTTTCTTAGTAATTAGAAAATGTTTTAAAAGAAACGAGGTTAATGAACATGGACAGATGCCACTGTCTCTGGTGAGCTGCTGGAATTGCAGGGTAATGTTAAGCACATCTGGGATATTATAAAAATCTTGTGTGTTTCCTGCAGAATTAAATCTATAGTGGAGAACCATGAGCATATTTAAGCTATTTCACATTGCCTTAGATGTTCTTACCCTTTTAGGCTGTGGATTTTCACAAATGTATAAATATATAGCCCATTTCAAGACAATCTCACAGTTACTCTTTAGCCTGAAGGAGTGTGTAAGTGCAGCAAAAAGCATACCCATATTGATACTTAAATTATCTTTAGCATCGGCTTTAAGAATTATTGAAATGAAGGTTAATCCAGGATGGCATCACTAGATCAATTAGAACAGATTTCAGGTGTGTCTGTCCTCTTAACAACTAGCAACTCTGGGTTTTTTGGTCTTACAAGAAATGGAAACAACTTAGAGAACAGTTGCCTGATAGTGCTCTGTATGGGAAATAATACAAATGTTCTCTCTTAAAGACAAAACTAAGAAATCTGAAGCTTGATTAAAGTCTCTCATTTCCTAATATATTTTACAGAATTCTCAGGTTTGTATAATAATGCAGATTTAAAAAAAATCCATAATCTCAGTGGTGCTAGTTTTGTGGATTAGGATAGTGTATTTCTTTGGTTTATAATTTTACTGACGTTACTCAGACAAAATATCCCATAAGAAAAGTAATGCTGAGTGAGCCCATGTCCATGGAGTTATTCTTTTAGCTATATTTAAATCTTTGTATTTTATGCTCTGTCTGAGAAATAGTCATATTTAACAGAATATATTTTAAGCTTCACAGGATAGCATGACACTTCTTTGCCTGTTGACCTGTGAACACTAAATCATGTGGAAGAGACACAGACAAAGCCTCAGACTCATTATGTGTTGATTTAGTTCTTTTGTAGTTTAGTTTCAAGTTTTAGGAAAGGATCTAAACATACGTAAAAGTGGTAACAGATGAAAATCTTAGGAAAAGTGTCCACTTCTCTTAACTTCTCATGAAAATAGGCATTTTTCTGCCCATGAGGTTTAGTACTGTAATAGGCTGAGTACTTCTGCTAGATGCTGAGCGCTTTGATTAGGGTTTATCATATGGGAGTCCTCAAAACCCCTTTAAGATTGTCATTAATGTGAAATCCTGATGGAGTTCAGTGCCGCCCTGGTACAACTTCATACTTCAGTGTAGTTTTGGAACCACTGACCTCAGGACATTGATAGTGGGGATGGATCACGGCCACTTTGTCAGATATATTGTGCGATTTCCAAAGGGAATGATGAGCTCCTAAATCTTTTATTACCAAAGTTTCTAAAATTAAATATCTGTACTGATTTGCAAACATCTGGTACATGCTAATACACTGTGAGTCAGGAATATCTGTATCTGTAGAAGAACTGCATGAAACTAGTAGAACTATCCATGTATCTGATTTACAGTGAAAGACTGTATGAAAATCTGGAATTACAGAGTAAACAAGAAGCGTGTCTAAGAAGTTACAACTATATGAATGTTTTAGTCCTTTTTAGAGGTCAAGAGCAATTGGTAACAAATCAAAAATTATCTAGAAACAAACTAGGATTCACCCCCGCCAGACTGATTTGCTAGAGGTGAATTTGCATGTGGTGCAGATGTCCAGATGTTCTTTTCAGTTCATTACTGGCAAACAGCCCAATTTGTCTAAATAGCATTTAATATGATTAATATGATTAAGCAGTTTGTCGCAGGTGTAAAAAGAAAAAAAAAAAAACCAAACCTTTTATAA
>JANIJG010014287.1:0-23927 GCA_024611175.1 Megaceryle torquata
GCTGCTCTTCTGCAGGCTAAACAGCCCCAGGGCTCTCAGCCTTTCCTCACCAGAGATGTTCCAGTCCCTTCAGCATCCTCGGAGCCTCCACTGGTCTCTTATCTTGTATTTTCCTGTCCCTCTTGAACGGGAGAGCCCAGAGCTGGACACAATACTCCAGATGTGGCCTCACCAGTGCAGAGGAGGGGGGGGAGAACCTCCTTTAACCTGCCACTCACACTCTTCTTTATGCAGCCTGGGTGCCCACTGGCCTTCCTGGCCACAAGGGCCCATTGCTGTTCCATGGAGAACTTATTGTCCACCAGGACACCAAGGTCTTTCTCCATGCAGCTGCTTTCCAGCAGGTCAGCCCCTCACCTGTGGTGGTGCAGGGGGTTACTCCCCTCCAGGTGTAGGACTCTACACTTGCCTTTGTTGAACTTCATGAGGTTCCCCTTTGCCCATCTCTCCAGCCTGTCCAGCTCTCGCTGGATGGCAGCACAGCTCTGGTCTATCCCCCACTCCTCCCAGTTCTGTATCATCAGCAAACCTGTTGAGGGTCCACTCTGTGCCTTCATCCAGGCCATTGCTGAAGATGTTGAATGAGACTGGGCCCAGTCCTGACTCCTGGGGAATACCATAAGCTACAGGCCTCCAACTGGACTCTGCACCACTGATCACAATCCCTCTGAGCTCTGTCCTCCAGCCAGTTCTCAACCCCTGTCCCTTTCCACTCTTCCAACCCACACTTCCTGAGCTTCCCTATGAGGATGTTATGGGAGACAGCATGACAGCCTTGCTGAAGTCAAGGTAGACACCAGCCACTGCTCTCCCCTCATCTACCCAGCCAGTCACAGAAAGAAGATCTGAGAGCAGACCCTGCCGATGGCCACGGTATTGTCCCATCTTCAGTTTTGCATTTCCATACTGAGCTTTTCAGGCCCAGGAGGTGGCTGCAGCCATCAGCAGATGCCCTTTAGCAGCACCGCAGAGTGTCCCACCTTGCCTTGCGACCAACCTGCAGGGGAGCTGGAGCAGGAGACGGCTCTGGTGGTGCTGCAGCCCTTGAAACATTTGCACTCTCAGCCCCTGGGGGCTGCCAGGCTGCGGCTCCGCTGCTGCTTTCCATCCAGACCGAGAGGCTGGCAGTGAGTAATTGCTATTTTGAGCTCTCTCCCTTTCCTTTTGTAGCAGATGGGGGAAAAGGTGAGAAGCCATGAACTCTCTGTCACTGGTCTTCTGAGAGCAGTCATTTCTATTCTGTTTATCCCAAATTCTCTGGGATGAAAAAGTCACAAAGCCTGCAGAAATCTCAGCTCGTGGAACAGCTGGCTCCAGATCCAACAGGTGGGGCTTGAAATGGAGCTGGGTGGAGAGGAAACAATTTTGAAGGACTCGCCCTTTACTGAATTCGTTCACCTTCTGTTTGCAAAAATACTGGGAATCCCCAGCGGTCCCCCTGACATATTGCTGAGCAGCATTTCTCAGGAGGGTAAATAGGAAAAAAAAGTCTCTCTTAGCTCTGGGTCCATTTGAATTGGGTGGCTCCTTCTGTGTAGACTGAAGAAGACAGAAGACTTTCATCAAAAAGCTGGAGTATTTAAACTTTCCCTGTCTGAAAGCAAGAGCAGAACAAGGCAAAAAGCTCCAGCTGATGCAAAGGAAAGGTTGCACCTCATCACCCTGTTCCTGTCCTCAGCTCCTCTGCAAAATCATGGTTTTGATATGGGTCCTTGAAAGCCAACTGTGTTGGAAATTGAATCTCTGCTTGTGGTCTTTCTGAACAACACAAGTGTCAAAGGGCAGCATAAATCTGAGAGGTTGGAGATGAGACCCCTTCCACCAAAACATCCTTGCAGGTAGAATTAGCTCTGCCCAGATTGCCAATGCTCAAGATGTGATGGAAAAACCATCTGCCTAGTAAAATAATTCTTCACTGTAATGGAGAAGTCCATGACCAGAGGAAGAAAGAACAGCTCCATGAAGTGCTTTATCTGCCACTCTGTGCTTAACGTCCTTTTCTGAAAACCCCCCAGGTAAACGGGAAGATTTTTGTATCAGGGAACCCCCACCTGCATGTATCCAACACTGAAGAAGAAATGAACCCATGGAGGTGGTCTGTGCATCATTTGGGGCTAGTGCAAGGAAACTGAATGTTGGTATTATTTCTTTTTTCGTCTAGAAGTGGAAGAGGTGCACTTTTAAATAAATCCAATGAAAAAAATCCAACCCCACACCAACTTTATGTGGTGAGAGAAGCTTTCATGCAGTTCATTCATATTTGAGTGTTCTGTCACTTTATACAGAGCAAAAACCAGCAAGCCTCACAAAGCTAGAAAATACCCCTGTCACTAAACCACTGAAAATCAGGTCCAAGGATGCAACAAGAATTCATCAGATTTTTCCATTCTGCAAAGCCTTTTTAACATGAGATTCTGCTCTTCCTGGACTTTCCCTTAATCTATTCCTGACTCTTTTTTTTTTTTTTTTTTTTTTTTTTTAGGAAACTTTGCTGGCTGAAGCTTCACTCCTTTAAAACTTTTAATGTTAAAGTCTTGGTGCCAGATGCTCTCACCAACTCAGCGGCTCGGTACGTGCTGCCTGCCCTGGAGTTGCTCTCTCACAGTTTAGCTTGTTTATTCCAGATTGGGCCGAGTTGGTTAATTAAACCCTGCCCAACTCTTGCAAAAATACCAAATAGAATGACAAGGGGCTGCCTGTGGGTGTCTGAATCCAATCAGCATGCGGAGGATGGATGCCTTCTGGTGTTAACAACCTGAGCTGTTGCATTTTGTCTGGGATGGCTTCAGTTCTTGATCACAGACTGTTTAATAGGTAATAAGTAACCCATGTAATCACAGAGTCAGAATGGTTTGGGTTGGAAGGGACCTTAAAGTTCATATAGTTTAAATCCCCCTTCCATGGGCAGGGACATGGGCAGGTTGTTCAAGGTTTCATTGAAGGTGGTCTTGAACATTTCCAAGGATGGATCATCTGCAACTTCCCTGGGCAACCTGTTCCAGGGTCTCACCACCCTCAGAGTGAAGAACCTCTTCCTAATTTCTAATCTAAAACCCCCCCTCTTCCAGTTTGAAACCATCCCCCCTTGCCCTATCACTACAAGCCCTTGTAGAAAGTCCCTCCCCAGCTTTCTTGCAGGTCCCCTTCAGATACTTGAAGGCTACAATAAGGTCTCCCCGGAGCCTTCTCTTCTGCAGGCTGAACCACCCCAGCTCCCTCATCCTCTCCTCACAGGAGAAGTGCTCCAGCCCCCTGATCATTGTTGTGGCCTCCTCTGAACCCACCCCAACTGGTCAGCCCCTTGTTCTGTACATTGCTGCCATGCTGTATGGTGGGAGAGGACACCATGCTGTTCTGCAGCTCAAAACTGTCTCCTGCACAAGCTGCGAGCCGTGTGGGGAATTGTCCTTGTCACACAGCCCAGGGCAGAGCCCGGGGGTGCAACCAGGATGGCAGCTCCCTATCGCATCCTCTCGATACCCAAATGATAGGGAACAGGGTGGGTGTTGTTTGGGTTGCCTGACGTGCCTAAGATTTAGCTCCAATTTTGTCAGCTTGAGCTGCTGCTGTTGAGTGTATAAACGAGTTCTAGTTTATTTGGGCAGCAGATTTGTTTTTCTTTATTGGCTTAAAAACAAATTGTGCAGCCTGTAATATTAAGGCCAGGCTGCTCGTTCAACCACTGGAGAGCCCTTCTCAGTTCTGTGGTGTTCATTCAAACGGTGCTTTAGCTGGTGAGCTTTACCTTACAGGCTTGACTTTATTCCCTCCCTCCAATGTATGGATTGCTGTGATTTTGGGTTGGTTTTTTCTCTGCCATACCTTCAAGCATTCTCTGTGCTTGCTTAAATTGCCAAGAGTGTTCCTGCCAAGGCCAGTGCTGATGTGTGTGCAAGTGTTACGTATTCTTGAGTTGGCATAAAGTTAATAATTGCCCAGCACGATACCTCTGTAAATCCTCTCAGCTGTGAGAGAGCACAATGAGTTCTCCTGATCTTTTACAGACCAGCTTGTGTCTAGATGTTTCTCATGGAGAAAGAGTGAAACACCTTCTGTCTCCTTTGCCAGAGATCACACATCCCCAGTGGTTTGGGGAATCTTATTGCCCTTTTAATCCTGTGTATTCCTCTAGTTTGTTTGCTTTGGTGTTTCTTTTCCACTGTGGAGATGAGGAAGCTCAACTGTAGAAAGGCTGCTTATTCTAAAACATCAAGAACACAAACTCTTGAGTTAGGCATCACTTTTCTCCTTGGATGTGTTTCTGGAGATACATCCTGGTGACATTTAAAGCTGTAATTTTTTTAGCTGTGTAATGAGCTGTTGCTTCGTTCTCAGGACTGGGAAGCAAAGGGTTTAATTTTTGGTCAGGGAGTCTGCTCTGGGTACAGACCCTGGCAGAATACTTCTCGTGCACCTTTGCTCACTAGTATTTCATGTCAAGGCAGCATGAGGAGGAGATGCAGCCCCTGCAGCTCTGCTGGGTGAGTTTGTTTTATCTGGGTACTCGTGATGTGGATGGTGGCTCTGAGGAGTGTTGAACGCTTGCACAGGAGCTTTCAAACCACATCCACTGCTGCCTTTGGCTGGATCCAAGGTGGCAAATGAAATAGGGGACAGAGAGAATCTTTAGCACCTTGTAGCCAGCCAGCCTCAGCTGAGCAGTTCACTGCACTGTTGACTTTTCTCCACCTAAATACACCCCAAAACCATGTTAGAGGAACAACTTCCCACCTCTTCACTCTCTCTAACACTTCAGGAAAAGGATAACTGAAACTCTCCATGAGTTTCCCCACTTGCAAAATTGCATTAATGGTGTTTGCGTGCGTTCATCAAGCGTTTTGTGCTCCAAGAATAGAAGTGTTCTGTCAGTGCCGTGCGTTGTCATTATTTATTATCTTGGAGCTAACGGGATGCAATACAAAGAGCGTGGCGTGATTTCGGAAGCTGAAGGCATGTCGCCTTTCCTGATGACAATGTGAATGATTGTGGCTTTTTGAGGCAGCGTGAGATGTGGAATTTGTCCTTTGCAGCGCGCTGATGAGGAATCCTTCATTGTTCCTCCGCGCAAGGCTCACCAGGCGGTAGGTGTTTTGTGTTGGTCTGGAAGGATGCTGGAGAAATCTGAGAAAATAGCTGGTGTAAATTTGTGGTTTCGGCAATATTAAGAAACTGTTGACATGTGTTGGGAATAGCATTTCTGGGTGTAAATGCATGAGAAAGGCAGCAGGGAGATACTTGAGTTAGAGAAGCAGTTCATCCTTGAAAGTTGTGCGTGATCTGTGGTTCACTGGAGTAGCATTTTGAATCGAGAAGGAAATTTGTGAATTACTGAATTTTCTTTTTTTTTCCTCCCTCTTTCTTCTCCCCCAGCTCTTCCTCAAAGTGGGTTGGGACGTGTAGTGGAGCAACAATATGGGCTCTACCTTGGTTCTATCATGGAATCATAGAATGTTCTAGGCTGGAAGGAACCTCTAGAGGTCATCTGGTCCAACCTCCCTACACAAGTAGGGACATCTCTACCTGGGGAAAGCTGCTCAGAGCCCCATCATCCCTGACCTTGAATGACTCCAGGGATGGGGCCTCCACCACTTATCATGTTGCATCTCACAACCTGAGCAGTGTTAGGTTTGGTCTGGTCCTGGAGCAGGAGACAGCTTTGAGATTTGGGGTAAACAGCCTCGTGTTGCCAGCAACGGTGCCATGTTTGCTTGACCTCACCAGCAAAAGAGCCAAGGAGAAGACTTGGGGTTTTTTTTTGTAGTCATGGAGGTTAAACATTATGCAAACCTCTTGTTGTGAGCCCAAGGATGTGGCCAGGGTCTCCTCTGGGCTCACTCCACTTAACCTAATTCCAGGATGTCACATGTTTTGACATTTTTAACTCAGAAATATTTCAGGTGAGCACAAAAGGCTGCGTCTCCTGCTTTGAGGTGGATGCTTTTGTCTTAGATTTAGAGACTTAATTTTGAAACTAATACCTTTGTGAAGTTTTTCCATAAGCCCTGGCATCCCTCCACTCCAGGGTCATCGCTGGCACCAGGCTGGTCCCACCTCCTCTTACACTGTAAACTGGCTTTGGGTCTTTCAACAAAGAAATGATGTGTGAAAAAATGCAGCCCCCTCCCCCCCCCCAGTAATTTCAGATAATTAAATACATCCTTGTGTATTTGCAGTCTGCATAATCAGTCGTTCAAACACGACAGTCTCTTATTAAGTATGGCTTGTGAGTCGTCTCCGGAGTTTGAACCATTGTGTGGTTCTTTAAAAAGAAAGGAAAAAAGAACCTGTGGCCAACAAAAATGTTGTGTCATGCATCCCGGCTGAGCTGCTGTTGTCTATCAAGGTACGTTTGAGCTTTTAGATATTAGAACTTTTCAAAGGGAAACACATGGATCCCACCTCTTTCGTATTAATATTTCCTGAGTGCTTTTCCTTTCAAGTGTTTCTGTTTTCAGTGGTGCCTTTTTCAAATTAAAAAGGCTTCCCAAGCCTTTAAACACAGCATGTGTCCAAAGTGTGGAAAATTCTCTTTGAAGAGTCACAGTGTTTAAAAAAAAAAAAAAAGGAAAAAAAAAGAAAGGGAGGTAAAAAAGGAGGAGAGCAAATGCTGGCTGGTGTGGTGTGAGGGGCAGCTTGGTGCTTTCAAACGGTGCATTTCTGATTAGACATGGGCTTTGCGGTGCTGGTGTTACACATTAGCCAGCTCAAGATGAATATGCATGCAGGCGTACTTTGAAATATTTGTGTGATCTAGATTAATCTTGTCGGTGTTAACAGGAATATTTGGGCGCTCATGCCGCTTGCATCTGAGGGAGGGTGTCAAACAGCCAGGGCTGGTCTCTCTGGACAGTGTCACGTGAACGTGGGGACACCTGATGGCACTGACATCGCAGGGAAGGGAGGGAAGAAGGGGAAAATACCAAATGTAGGTTTCTATTTGAGGCAAGAGGGCTAGCAGATCCCTTGGATGCTGGCCTGCATGTTGTTGGTTTTTAGGAAACTGAAGTGGGGTTTGTGATGAAGTGGCACGGTTGGCTTCGCACGCTGACCTGGCTGCTCCCTGCCCGGGCTCGCCCACCTCGCTGGCCACTTGCCGACAGTGACGCCGCTGCAGGGCTGGGGGCTTTATTTTGAGACCTGTACAGGGTTGCTGCAAATGAACAAGGGATCAGGAAATACTCTGTGTGACGGCTTGTCCAAAGCCTCCGTTCCCCCCCTCTGCAGAGGGGCTCTGCCAGATCACAAGCTTTGGTCACGGCTGCCCTGAGCATCCCAGGCTGCTGTAGGAGGAGCGGGTCTCGGTTTGCTTGGCTGTGGAGGGTCCCTGGTGTGCTGCCATCTCCCCGTAGCCCCTCAGCCGATCCAGATGGGGCTCATGGGCAGAGCCCTCCATGCCTCCTTCCCCAAGTTCATGTGGAGCTTCAGGCTGCAAGGGAAGGGACTGTCACAACAGCCCACAAACCCCTACCGGCCTCTTTAATTGACAGGGAGCTGTTGCGTCCTTTTTAATCTGTGCAAAACTTTCCTGAAAACCAGCTTAGGTAGTTATTTGTAGTCTGTCATTATCTGATTATCACAATGCTGATTGATGGGCGGGGAGCGTGGTGAACATCTGACCCTGAAGCCGCTGCGGAGCGTGGTGCATCGATAACCCATGGAAGAGGCAGGTTCGTGTCTTTTAGGCTCTATTAGCCAGCAATTAAGTATTTTGAAGGTCTCTTCCCATCAGAACGATTCTGGGATTCTCTCTGTGTTACTGAAGCAGCTCTCGGGATAAAGCTGGAGACTTGCGGAGTGTTTGCTTGGTTTATTTCTCTGTCTTGTTGTCCCCCTTTTTTCCCTTCCCTTGTGTTTCCTGTGCTACAGGTAGAGCCCAGCCTCTCCCTGGAGGGTTTGGAGATAGCAGGTATGCTGTTAAATCACTGCTCCTCTGAGGCAGTAAAGCTCAGGCCAGGAGCTGTGAAAATATTGGGAGAATAGAAGCAAATTGAAAGTTTTAGGGATGATATTTCTTGTAGCAGGCAACTCATTAGTAGGAAAAGAGAAAAAGAAGAACATTTTTGGCTTGCCACGACAACATCTTTTATGAAGATGTCCATACGTTCGACATACTGTTTCTCATGTATGCAGAGCCCGTGGCCCTGCCATCATGGACACCTACAGAGGAGGAGAGGAAGCTGAGAAAAGTTGCCTCATCCTCTGGTTCGCAACTAGGAAGAGACTTCAGGACTGTATCCCCAATCCCCTCCCTCTTCCGCGGGTTGACATTCCTTTATTCTCCATCTGCTTAGCACTGGAATACAGTCGTAGTACATAAATTGTCCTTAAACCTCGCCAGATGCTCGATCAAAGGTGGGGAGATAGTACACGGGTTAAAGGCCAAAAAGAGCCCTGCAGAAAGCAGATGCAATGCTCAAGTGTCAGGGGAAGCATTGTGGTGGATACCAAGTTTTGTAGCTGCCATGCACAGCGGGTAGCAGGAAGGACAGGGAGAAAAATCCATCCCTTTGGGACTTAGGATACCGAGGCCACGCAGCCTGCTCTTGCTTCATTGCTTTTTTTCGTTGCTCAGATGGGAAAGTTAAAGCGTAGGAGTGAGGAGGCGTTTGCCGAACGCACGTAGCGGGTTTAGCTGGCTTCTGGGAATCCCTCTGAACGTGAACTTGAACTCCGAGGGATGGAGCTGCTGGCCTTGGAGGAGGCGAATAAAAGGCTCTACTTGATGCATCTTAGCTGGTCTTTGCATTTCTTTTGTCCTCTGAGGCTGTGCTGCTTTGTCTTCCTGGGCTGTTTCCTGGTGCTTAGAGGAAAAAAGGCCACAAGCAGGGCTCTGAGAAGAGATTTGTGGTATAATGAGAATCCTTTGCTTTTATTAGTGCTATTTGCATAGACTCGGAGCATGTGGAAGATAAGAGGCTTAAGCCGTTAAGTGTAGAGAAATGTAAGGTAATAAAGAGGTTGTGGAGGAAACCCTCGGGGGGCTGTGCCGAGCAGGGGGGGCAGAGCCCCTAGCCCCTCCGTTAGGCTGCCCTGCCAAACGCCAGCACAAAGCCACCAGGACCCCGGGAATTTCTCCCGGGCCCCGGGAATTTCCCCTGTCCTCTGAGATGTGCAGCCCTGGATTTGGCCTGAAATGCAGCCGGTTCTTCTGCATCCCTGCCTCTGCCTCCCTCCCGCTGTATTTCTAGCCTTTGCTCCTCAGCTCTTCGTTTCCAGCATGGGGTTTACTGCCCGGGTGGCTTGGTAAGGCTGTAGGAGGATGCTCAGGTACCACCAGAGAGCAGGAGCAGGTGGAAGAGTGTTCGGCTGCCTTTTCATTCTGCCTGATGCTTCGGCACGCCTGGGGAGCCTGCACAGCTTGGATGGTGCTGGTATGGAACAGACAGATTTTTTTATAATGCCATTTATTTAAAGCCTTGTTTCAGTGCCTGACTGAGAGCCCTTCTTGGGGACTGACTCCTTCAGGGAAAATGCCATTTTGCAAAGCCAATCCATGCCACATAGACATACATATTTAAATATATACGTATGATGTGTCTCTATATATTTATATGTGATTGCCCCACTGATGGAGCACTCTGTAGATTAGTAGGAAATGTAGTTATTAGCTCTTGATAAGCAGGCACTTCTCATCCCAGCTGTTTTTTAATTAAACATAGATGTGAAGTGCAGCTGCTCATTCAAAAGACACTTTTTCCTTCTTAATAAAATGCAGCATTTTCCAGCGTTGAGTCCCACAGCTCAGCTCAAGAAGAAAATTATTTATAAGGTCCTATCTTCATTCCTATTAAATTTTCTCCCAAATATTTTGTATTGTAGCTGAAGGTGAACTTAGTTTGGGAACTATTAGCAAAGGTGAGATGAGGTCTTCAGGAATGGGAAGAGGATTTGTTTTATTCACTTCAAAACTATTTTTAGATCTTGGTGCCTTTAAAAAAAAAAAAAAAAAGTTGTTTTCTGTGTCCAGCTGTGATGACTTGATCTGAGGTTTTCCAAAAGCTTGAAGCCACAGCAGTTGTACAGAAGTTGTTCTGGGGATTTGGGAGGTAATCAGAAGTTGCTGTGAGAAAGTAGTGCCCTGCTGAAAATACTGGGATTGACTATTTGGGAGGGACAGAATTCTGTGGTCGAAACCCAAATGTGACCCTGGTGTGACTCTAAATGGCATGAGCTGCCTGAGCAGATGCTCTTCTGGTAGTCTTCGCTGATGGAAGACGACCAGCAGTGGTTTTGGAGAGGATTTTTATAGGCTGCCACTGATATTACAAGCAGTTGTTGATTTTGATTAACTAGTGTGCCAAAGCAGTAACTGTTCACTCCTCTGATTAAAAACAGCAGTGCTGCTTCTGATAAATCAATCGTGTTTGTATTACTGGTCATCTGGGGTTTTTCTTTCTTGCTATTCCTTTTCACTCCCCCAGTACGCCCATGGGACATTAGCAACACCCATGCTGGGATGGAAGTTAAAACAAGCTCTGCAATTGCTGACAAAGTGCAAACAATCCCTGGTCATCTCTGGGGCTGTTGAGCCTGGAGAAGAGCAGCCTGGGAGGGGAGCTGAGCAATGGTTACAGATATCTGCAGGGTGGGGGGCAAGGAGAAGGGGCTAGGCTCTTGTCAGTGGTGCCCTGGGATAGGACAAGGGGCACTGGGCACAAACTGGAACCCAGGCAGTTCCACCTCAACGTGATGAAAAACTTCTTCCCTGTGAGAGTGACAGAGCCTGTGCCAGGCTGCCCAGAGAGGTTGTGGAGTCTCCTGCTCTGGAGACTTTCCAGCCCCACCTGGATCTGTTCCCATGTCCCTTCCAACGTCTACCATTCTGTGATTCTATGATCCCAGTTTTCTGATTGTTGGTGCAATATTTCAGTTTCCTGGAGCTGAGCAAACTAATGCAGGGTTCCCAGTTGATGTGCTCAAAATATCCAAGTGTTTCAGAGGAATCCCTTGTTACAAAACTGAACATTTTTGCAGTAAGCCCACCTGGCTGGAGCAGGTTTCAAGGTCCTCGTAGTCCGCATGAAGGCTCTTGGGTTGCAAAGAAATTACAAGCAGAAGAAACTAGGAATTTTCACCTTTTCCTGCTGCATCAAAACCAAACCACTAATTGTTGCACTGTCTGTTTCTGGGGTAGAACAGCCCTCAGTAAGCTCAGAGACGAGTTTGGGTATGTGGTGGTCCTTCAGGGGAAACGCTCTGTAACCGGGGTGGGGTTTAGCCGTGGTTGGCTCCAACCCTGCTGTGCCTGGCTGGTGCGTTACGGCTTTTGGGCAGACCCGGTGAGGAGGATTTCAGAGTCATTACAAGTGCATTTGTAAGTGATTCTCAGATTCCTGGTGGGAGATTTGCAAGCAGTTGAGTGCGGCGTCTTAGCAGGGATCCAGATGAATCAGACTTAAGATGCAGCGGTCTTGCCATGTCTGACTCTTGGTGTAAGTCTCACCAGTGAATGAAACTTTTACACCATGATTTGCTTTTGGCTCAGGATTTTCCATATTCATTTCCTTGATGGTTCCAGGCCCTCCCAATGCTGTTTCCCAGTGGAGAACACAGAGCTGTTCATAGCCTTTCAAGGACTTGTTAAATAGGTTTTCCAGCAAACCAAGGGAAGAGTTCCAGGTCAGGGAAAACCTCTTGTCCTCTGTAGAGTGAGTGTGAGCTCAAGTGCAAAGGCTGGTGCAGCCTGGCACATCCCACAGGCGGGCGTGAAGCAGTTCTGCAGAGAACAGCTTATCCTGATGTGGTGTTCTGCTTTTGCTTTGTTCCCAGCTTTGCTGGGTCTCACTCTGGCTTTATTTGTTCGCACCAATTCCCCACAGAGCCTGGGCTGCTGAAGGGAGAGCAAACAGCTCATCCTCCCTCTTGGGCAGCTGTGGAATTGGACATGCTCCGTTTTATTATTTCTACGTTTAGGTACAGAATGACCAGTCAGGGTGAACATCTCCCTGCACATGATGTGCCTTGGCTCTGTCCCTAGATAAATGTGGTCTAAGCAGCAATTTCGGAAGCATTGCTGGTATTAGTGCCCTGGGCCAGCCTGCCCAGCCATCTCCAGGGACAAAAGAGGTGTCACCATCTGCGCTGAGGATACCCAGACACACCATGCGTGGCATGGACACCGGTGCCTTCATTGCCCGGGACCGTTGGTTCTTGTATTTCTGTGCAAAGGGAGGGCCAAGGATTCCTCTGTGGTTTAGTAGCACATTATCCCCAGTTAACACCAGTGTTAAGTGATGACACGGGATCAAGGCAGATGAAATCATGCCTTTGGATTCTTCCAGCTGGGACCCTAAGACTGGATAACAGGAACACCAGAGCTGTTTCAGGCACTGAACCACCCATGGCTTAAAGGTGAAAATCCCACGGTCTTACTCTAATGCATCAAACCAGTATCTGTTCCATGTGGTTAGAAGCAGGGAAGGCTGGTCCTGTACACGTTGGATGCCAACACGCTCAACACTGACTTCTTTTTCTCTCTTTTGTGTACACCTTACACGACAGGAGAAGCTGCAGTCTCAACCTGCACGACTATTTTTGTAAGGAAGCTCAGTTCATTAAACCTGCGACTCGGTATTTTTTTAAGGGGAGAGGGAAGCAGGGTGGTTTGCTACAGTTTATTTGACCTAGTTAAGGAAAATATCAAGTCGCCTCAGGCAAGTAATTAATTTGTACATACTTCCTCCTGCTCGCGGCGTGTTGTAGGCAGCCAATATTTTCTGCAGGTGAAGGCGATGGGCTTCCCGGCTCGCAGGAAGCCTGCCCAGATTTGCAGCTGCTGCACGGTATGTTAGGTAGGTCCTACATCTGAAAGAAAAGGCAGCAGGTCTGCAAGAGAGCTCCAGATGGTATTTATTCGAGACCTCAGCAGTTGACGGGGGATGATATAAAGCTTTCCCTGTTGCTCTCCCTTTGGCAGAAGCGCTGCCTTTCGGTGCCGTTTCCAGACTGTCAGAGCTGCATTCAAGGGTATTTTTGTTGTTAGCTCGAGAGCTCTGTCTGCAAAGGAGATGCCGAGTGAGCGCGTCTCCTTGCGAGCTCCTGCCAGCTTGCTCAGCCCCAATGCACAGGGACCAGCAGCCTGGGGTGAAGATGGTATTGCTGTTGCTCTCTGTTGCTGTCCCCGCCTCTGGGACAGGTTATTGTGAGCTCCAAGGTGACACCAACCCCACCAGCTGGTCACTCGATATGAATCCATCCTCTTCCAAACCCCAGCGCTGGGTCATTTCGTCTCGTACTGCCTGTCCTGCTCCAAACTGTACGTTTTTGCAGGTTGGCACTGCACCTTGGCTTGGTGTTTAGAAAAAAATCATCAAACGTCGCGGGCACGGGGCCAAGCCACAGTGGTGGGGAGGTGACAGTCTTGCATGCAGTAAAGCTCAACTCTCAGAATTAAAATAACTTCTTTTCAGGCTGAGAGTCAAAACCCTTGTGGAACCCAGCTGGCGGGGGGAGAGAAAACCAGTTTTTTATTATCTGAGCATCTGTGATAAGAAACTCCTGGTTACCCAAACTGGTGGTGTGCTCCATGGGAATTCTCCCAGGTGGGCAAACCATCAGTTCTTCAGCCACACTCTTTCCCCCCCATGGCATTTGTGTAACCAGGCAGGTAAAAAAAGGTCCCAGAAAGTTTTTTTTTTTTAACCTGGAATTCCTGAACTGTCAGAAAGATGAATCCCAAACCTTTGTCTATTTTGCGAGGTAACATTTAAAAGAAATAGGAATGGTATTTTGTTGGTAGCCGTGGCAAGCTGTTCAAGAGAATATCTAATTTAATGAGCTGGCACTGTGGTCATCTGGAGAAGCTTGCTTTTTACAGCAAAAAAAAAATGTATCTTATGTAACACAGAAAATTTCTAGCAGCAGTTGGCTCTGTAGCAGCAAGGTAGGTACGTGCCGGCATGGGGAGAGAAGTGGAAATAGGTCCAGATTTGGCAAAACCCACGCAGAGAGATTGCTGAAGGGCTGTGCTGTGCAGAAGTGGGTTGTTTGAAAGCACCCGGCCTGGCAGGGCTTGGTGCAGCTGAACAAATCCTTGGGGGCCACAGGGGGGTTTAGAAAGTATTAACCGGTTGACTAAAAATGTCAAAAATCTACTAAAAAGCAACATTTGAAATCGCTTCTGCGTTGCTCTCGGGGGTGCTGTGCTGTGGGATGGGCTGCTCCTGTTTCAGAGGGAGAAATTATACGAAACTGAATCTTTTGTGACCTGACCTAACATGAAAGATTGTGCTGTGGGGTTTTTTTATTTCTTTATTTTTATTTTTTGCTTAGCCTTCCCTTGTTGGGGCACTGATGGTGGTTGAAAGGCTTCAAAACCCACCCGCAAACCAGGGGAATGGGGATAATGTTGGTAAAGCGTTAGGAAATGAATGTAGCAGACTCAAGAAAAAGAACAATTAGGTCACCAGATTCCCTTCTGGGACCAGCAAGCCTTGTGCACAAGCTCAAGTGCTTTGTCTCATTTCAAATGATGCAACTTGCAGAGTTTCTACCATAAACTTTGGTGACTCATCATCCAGGACCCCTTAATATCTTAGAGAGAGAGAGAGAAAAAACCTGGTGTGTGTATATATGTATCTCAATCTCTTATATATATATGGGCTATCTGCCATTTTTTGCTGTTTTATTTTCTTTTCCTAAAGCACCTGAGGTGATAGATGGGCTCAATCTAATATTTAGTTGGGAGTAATCACGTTTGTTTAGCCTGCATTCCTTCCTGGAACATTTCTCCTTTCTTTAGACCAGTGTGGGTGATTTTTTTCTTGTCTTCAGTACAAGAGCATGATACTGGATTTTCATCTCTTCTCCTATAAAATAATGGGACTGGGGAATATTCTTTCCCCACCTTCCAGTAACTTGGCTTTATTTTTTTTCCCTCAGTGACACAATCTGGTTCATCTTAAAACTGCAACATCATTTTCTTAGTGGAGAATAAACTGGAATAAACACAGTCCTTTGATTTATGTGTTAATGAAAACAAACCTAATGGACCTGGGAGGACAAGTAATATTTGTTTAATGCATCTTTTGATCATTTCAAGTGCCAGTGCTGGAAAGCACGTGGCCATTTTTCTGGGCTTCTGTAATTTATTGTGTTTTGGGTAAAAGCATCACTGCTGATGTGAATTGTTGAAAAAAGAGAATGTGTTTGAACGTAGCAGGAGCCATCAGTAAAGACAGGAGTGGGCAGATGTCCTGGGGATGGTAAGGGATGGGAGAGAGTCTGAAAACCAGCAAGGAGGGGAGTGATGCTCCAATGGGAGCTCCAATGGGAGGCTGAGCAAGAAAGCCCGGAGAGCAGAGGCCTGAGAAACTGCAGCTGAGTCCAGGTTTGGACAGTTATTGGCTAAATAAAAAGAGTTTTTCAAGCAAAGTGACCTCCAGGCTGGGACTTTTCTCAGGGAGGTTCCTGTGCACTGAGTCCTTGCCGGCAGGAGGGGAATTCCCAGCCGCCTCGCTCCCCAGAAATGGAAATGGGAGCCTGCCGAGGCAGGCGCTGCTGGTGCAGGACGTTCGGGCTCTTTCAGGAGATGGTTATTTGCATGTAGTTCTATTAATTTCCTCTCCCAGAATATACCCCGTGGGCCCCAGCATTGTTGTGGCTGTTCAGCCCTGGGTTTTGTTGAAGCCCTTTCAGTATTGGGAAGACGCTGGAGAATAAATGTTGCTGGTTGGACTTTGTGGTTTTTATGCCACTACACTGGATTTAGGACTCAAGTGTTTCTCGCTTTGGCTTGGATTGCCAGGTTTTTCTCTCCTCCCATCGCCCCCTTCCCAACATCTCGCCATTGTTTCCCAGCTGCTGGCTGGACCAGTGGTGTCACCAGTTGGTAGCACAGGATGGGGAGAAAAAAATGAATCAGAGCTACATAACTCATGAAAATGGTCTGAAAGCCATGAGGTTTTAAGCATGCTATAGTTTGAGATTTAGGGGTAATTACTGAAGTTTTATCTCATGGGTTTCAAGGTTGCAACTTTTCTCCAGTCTGTGGCTGTTAAAGAAAACTGAAACTCTCACCGAGCTCCAGGAACTGGGCCTTTAAGGGAAATCATGTCAGGATATTCTGGGGAAAATGCTGAGTTTGCAACATTCAGACAAATCTCAAGCGAAGCAGTTTAGACATCTGAACAGCAGCCTCGTAATCTGATCGCTGCTGGTGGGATCACTTTTCTGGGTGTCCAGGCTAGCGAGACCCTGCAGGATTTTACCCCAGGCTGAAGGGAATCAGCCTGGCAGGGAGGAGTTATCCCCTCCAGCACCTGGCTCTGACCACCTGGCAGGGAGGGCTCTGTGGTGGAGAGGAAACGCTCGCCCGTGTTGGTGTAATGTAGTTGTATGTTCACAGCTACGTCTGTGGATGTATTTAACCGAGCCCTTGCAGGGCTGGGATACACCCCACTTGTATGCACTGGCCTAAAAGCACTGTCTTCGAGTTTATCCCAGTATGATGCTGTCTTTGTGCAGGTATAAATGGGGACAGACGTTGTGGGGCAGCCCAGAGCGATGTCCTCTGGGCTGAGATTTAGCACGTGCAATGAGGAAGATGACAGCGTGGTCCTCATGCACAGAGGATGCTCCTCTGGGAGGACAGAGCTTCCAGCTCCATGTTGTGAAGGGTTTGTAGAAGCTCAGCTCAGCTTGCAAAATGCCATGGCCTGGGGGGGGTATGAGTCCAGCTCCAGCAGCTTGCTTGTCGGGGAAACCAGTGTCTGTCAGGCTTTGCTAAACCCTCTCATCACCGGTGCTGAAAATCCCTGCAGATCACCGTGGTTTTATTTGGGTTGGTTTCAGTGACAGGTAAAGCTGTTGGGCTGCATGAAAATGAACTCGCAGTGAACTGCGTGCGTAGGCTCGGCTGAATCGCCCGTTTCATTCAAATTCTTATGGCTGAAGAGAAGCTCGCTGTGTTCAAGTGTCAAGAGGGGCCAGCGCTGAGCAGCTCGTGTCGCAGCTCTGCCTTGGTGAGGGCAGGATCGTGAGTGAGGCTAAGATGTTAGAAAATGGGGGTGAACTTTCCTGGTAAACCAGTGAAATTATTATTTTCTTAGTTTTGCTTGCAGCAGAAAGCACGAGTTTGGTAAAGTAAGATAATTTTGAAGATGAAAAAAGTACTTAAAAGCCTGAGGTTTAAATAAAAGAAAGTGTCTGGTCACGTGGGAATTACCGTGACCCCGTACAGATGGCAGAGCTGAAAAGCAGCGCAGCCACGTGCCTCGGCTTTCATTGACTCTGTCGGTCCCGATGACGGGGGACTCGGTGCCGAGGAGCCGCGGCGTGGCCGTCGGCAGGACCTGGAAGGTGTCGGGGACCCATCGCAGTGAGTCCGGCCCCGCTGCCGATGGATGGGCGTGTGCCCGGGGAGCGTGTGCCAGCCTGACGCATCCTTCACCGCACCCGCTCTCGGATGCTGTGCGGGGGCAGGGGGAAAAGAAAAAATAAAATAACGTGGCTCCGAGGCAGAGTTGGTAAAATTTGCATCTCGTTTCTGTTGGTACGTGTCTCCAGGCCAGGAAACATGCTTCCCTTGAAAGGCTTTCTCGAACCGCGCAACCCAGGAGCGCAGGGCCGGGCGCCCTGGGGTGCAGACGGGGCTCCCGCCGCGGAGCAGAATCGGTGGCAGTACCGTGAGTTTGCTTCGTGCAGCTTCAGCGTTTCCTAGAGAGGCGTCGCAGCCCACCTTTGAAGTACAGTAAGAAAATTCTAATTGGCCTAATTAGCACAGGAAAAGAAAGTATATAATAAGTAGGACTAATAGCTGAAAAATGGCATTTAATTTTGAGCACTGCAATTCTTGTTCTTGCCTGAAATGACGGGTGTGAACTCCTGATTCTTTTCAGCCGTCGAAAAAACTTGTGCCGTAATAAAGAATGAAACCATCCACAGTCAGAACTCGGTTGTGAAAACACGAGCCTTAATCTCTGCCTTTAATCCCCTTGTGTAACACAGATACCGTGGCTCACCCACCCACCCGACTGAGACCGAACGTCTTTTGAGCCGGGGTGTTTTCAGAGCTGATTTGTGGCATCTACGCCACTTCAAACCCTTGAAAAGCCGAAATGCAGGCGGCCGCCCTGCGAACCACTTCATCTCTAAGCCTCGCTTCTCGCTTTTGTGCTGCTGATAACCCAGAGCAGCATCGGGGAAGCCTGAGGATTAACATTAATGCTTGTGTAGTGATTTGAAAACAAGAGCTCTGCTTTACAGAGGAGCAGTTGTCTCCTCTTGTAAGAGGAAAAAGGATTAAGTCCTTTCCTGAAAGCACGTTAATTTAGCCAAAACAACATCAGTTCCCCTAAAACATGACATGGGTGGTGTAATGAAGTGTGCAAGTGGCTGCGTGACCTGCTGCTCCTTTTTTCAGACAAGTGTTTTGGGGCTGCTGGAAGCAGAGGTCTTGCCAGCAGCCCTGATGGAGGTGGGGCTTTGGGCAGCATCTGGAATCAGAAATCTCTAGAATGTGGGTTTGTATTTAAAAAAAAAAAAACCTAAACCAACTAAAGTTAAGCGGAGTAGGTTTTCTCAGTTGAGTCCTGCGGTGGCAACCTAAGGAAAAGAATATTTATATCCCTTTCGAGCCAGCTGCACAGTTCACTGGAAAATCTATAGTAATTTTCCTTCTGTGACCTTGGGAAGACCTGGGATTTTGGAGAGGGGTTGGTTGATGTTTGTTAAGCTCTAAGGAGCTCTCCACAAAACATCAGGTTTGCTCTTCTCTGGCGTGTTTAGCTTCCCCAGGAAAATTACATCTAACGTTTGCTTCCAGCATCCTGCCCTGACCTCCCCACACACGCCACATCACGCCAACAATATTTCTGCAGAATATTGTTGATGTGAACAAAGTCTTACCTATTTTATGTATTTATTTATTTATTTATTTTCCCCTAGCTGTGCCTGGGCAGGAGAAAGCTTTGCCTTGGAGTCAGGGCTGGTTCAGTCCATGGGCTTTATGCATTTCTAGGTCTCTCCTGGGTTTGGTGCAGAGCCCAGCGGTGTGCAAACACAAAACTCTTTCCATAATAAGGTCATTTAACATCCAAGGGAGGGGAAACAGCTTTTAATCCTTACTAGATCTGGCTGGGCTGGATTCAGACCGGCATTAGCAAAGCCTTGAGGCCTCCAGTTTCATCTGCAGTGCTAATTTAAAGGGAGAAGGGGAGATATGTCCTGGCCAGGGAGAGTGCTGAAGAGCTGTCTGCTTGAGAAGTCTGATTTGGAAACTGCAAAATTAACTTCTAGTTTGGGGTGTGTGCAGCAAATAGCACACTTATGGAGAAATGGGCATTATATAGATATATGATATGGATTATATATAATTAGGATATATTTATTGTAGTGCAGAGCTAGATATAGCATTATTTCATATTACTTTATGTATAAAATCTATCTGTAGAATCACCTGTCTGTAGAATCACCTATCTATAGATTGATATGGACCTCCGAGGTGAGCTCTTGACTCAGCAGAAACCAGGACTGCTGGTGAGATCCACAGTCCCCAGGCAGCAGCACCCTCAGCACATGTTCCCTTTCAACCTCTCTGGTCGGATTAGCCACCTAAGCCCCGTTCAGAGCCGTGGCTTCGCCCAGCTTTGCCATTCCTTATTGTTAGCCGGGGTGTGTTCGGTGAGGATGAGGAGTCACGGCGATGGCCAGAAGGAAGCGTTTGCTGAATGGCACCTGGCTCGTAGCAGAAGGGTTGAAATTGAACCCCGACTTGTCTTTAAAACGAACAAAAAGCGGCGTTGCGGTGCAAAAGGAGAGATGTCGGGAGGACCCAGCTCCTGTCCAGATGGTGCACCGCAGGGTCGGTCCCTCCCCGCGAGGAGCGGTGATTTAAGTCAGCGCGTAGCGGGCAGTAGCTGTAGAAATAAAGTGATTTTAATTTCTGGAATCATTACCATTATGTCATATCAATTCAGTATAGAACAATCAGCATCTGAATCTGATGGGACATTTTGCAGTTGCTATTGGTAACGTTCGCCGTTCCTTCTAAAAACACCGAGTCTGGGGGAAGGATGTTAATGCCCAAAGCCGAGTGTTTAGCACAAAATTTGTGTCGGCTTTCCAGAATATGTTTTATTTTGAGGGTCATTTAAGGATAATAGCAGACAGTGATTGATCAGGGGCAAAGTGGCTCCATCTGGCTCAGGAATCTGACTGTTTTGCTCTGCCTTCCCAGGCAGTTTTCCCAGTTACTGCTAAGGAGCTCAATTCTATCCTTAAAATAGAATATTATATTTGTGAAAATG
The DNA here is from genome assembly GCA_024611175.1 of Megaceryle torquata. Taxonomy (NCBI): domain Eukaryota; kingdom Metazoa; phylum Chordata; class Aves; order Coraciiformes; family Cerylidae; genus Megaceryle; species Megaceryle torquata. The sequence goes on from JANIJG010014287.1 coordinate 20,247, forward strand.
GCTTAAAATCCCCAGTGCTTTCAGCACAGATACGTGGTAGTGATACAGTAACGTTGTTAATTGCAAATCTCTCCGCTTAATGCATGTGTTATGTTTTTTATGAATCCTTAAAAGACTCTTTTCTAATGTCTTATGGCATAAATGACTCATCTCACCTGACATGAATAGTGTGAAAATCGGAGCCTGCTTTTTTTTTTCTGCCTCCTTTTCTTCTGATTTCAGACTGCATAATTTCTCTGCTGTGGTTAAAGCCAAAGCCTCGGCATCCTTTCGATTATTTCATAAGAAGAAGAAGAAAAAACAAAACAGTGTCAAGTGGGGAAGAGCAGGGTGAGGAAGGACAATGCAGGGGGGGCTTTTGAGTTTTTTCTAGAGGCTGCTTGAAGGGTTTTAAGCTCAGCTTTTGGGGCATGTTGTGTTTTTCTCTTAATGCATTAATATAAAATGCGTGAGGTCACTTGCTTGGCCTGCACGTCTCAATCTGCTCCTGTGTTTCCCCCCCTCCCCGCAACCCAAGCTGCTGTCAGTGCAAAATGTCTATTTTTCCTTTTCCCCCCTTTGCCTCCCATCTTTTTCTTTGCGTTTCAGTCGCCTGTCAAAACAGGAGAGCGCTGAAGTAAGAATGTAAAATCTCCAGATAAATCAATCACTGTGGATCAGACTTTCTGCACGAGCCTTTTGCCTCAGTGCAGCGGCCTCACCCCCCCCACCCGTGACAGTGGCACCTTCCCCGTGGGTGACGTTGCCGGCGTGAAACCATCAGAAGCCCAAATAACGCCACCGAGTCAGCAAATTTCAACTTTCTTTGCCTTCCTCTCATAAGTGCCTCAAATTTATTCCCAGCCTTTCAAAATGTTGCCCTTTGCTGACACAGGCTGATTTAGAGAGAAATGTTCTTTGGAATATTCATGGCGAGTCTGGCGCTGATTTAGTGCTTTGCAGAAGTGCTGTTGGGGTCGGTGGGTGCTGAGAAGATCGGGGGGTAGCTGGTGGAGGATGCGCTGGGGGTGAGCAGAGCGGTGCAGGACACGGGCGTAGGAGGCTGGGCTTCAGCCCCTGTGCTCTTCACGGAATTGCTTCTTGCAAGCCAAGGGTAGAATAATTCATGCAAAATTTGGGAACTTTAGAGAGACTGACAGCGCTTCTCTGCACTGGTTTACTGAGTAGCTATGGTGAGAAGCTGTGGAAGAGCTTAAATGAAACTAATTGAAGTTACCTGTAGGGAGTAAGTCCTGACAGAATAAGGAAAGTAGACCTGTTCTTGAGGCACTGGCAAAACAGCCAGGAGCAATAACTATTAAATATGCAAATAATGAAATGTCCTTTATCCTTCTGTGTCGGGGACTCTGCTCTGGGGTGAGGGTGAGCGTACGTGGAGGAGGGATGGGAGCTCCGCATCCATCCGCTCGTGCTTTTTGAACGTGGACTGTAATGAGGGAAGATGACAGCGGGGAATTTATCTGCCTTAGTTTTTCTAATTGACTCCTGGCTAACGAGAGGAGGAGAACATTTTAGTTTTTGCTTCTCGGGTGGATGTTAGTGTAAGCGGGAGGTCCTGGCTGCTAGAAGGGAGGAATCAAGAGCTGGGTGGTTGCGATCCCATTGGGATTGCAGTGCTAGCCTGGAGGATTAGGCTGGCTTTGGGGAGAACTGGAGCAAAGCCAAGGAAAACCACACAATGCCTTAAAACAGGCAGCAGGCTCAGAAAAGCCTCGCGCGGTTCCTGTCTCTTGAAAGGACACGGTGGCACTGAGGCCCCAGATGGAGTACTGGGTTCAGCTTTGGGCACCTCAGTACAAGAAAGACATCGAGGTGCTGGAGTGAGCTCAGAGAAGGGCAGCCAAGCTGGTCAGGGGTCTGGAGAACAGGTCCGATGAGGAGCAGCTGAGGGAGCTGGGACTGTTTAGTCTGGAGAAGGGGAGGCTGAGGGGAGACCTTACTGCTCTCTACAGCCACCTGACAGGAGGTGGTGGTGAGTGGGTGTTGGTCTCTTCTCCCAAGTAAATAAGGGATAGGATGAGAGGAAATTGGCTGAAGTTGCACCAGGGGAGTTTTAGGTTCGATATGAGGAAAATTTCTACACCGAGTGGTGAGGCCTTGGAACAGGCTGCCCAGGGGGAGGGTGGAGTCACCATCCCTGGAGGGGTTCAAAAATGTGTAGATGTGGTTTTGTGGTCATGATAATGTTGGGTGGATGGTTGGACTTGATGATCTTGGAGGTCTTTTCCAACCTTGATGATGATGTGATTCTGTTGGGGGCGTGGAGTCAAGAGCATTATTTCAGAGCTGGTAAAATGTTCCACAGCCCACCTCTAACACTCAGTGAAACACCCTGTGTGTGTAATGGGAAAAAATAGCATCAGGTTGCAAAAAGTCGAAGGTTTTTTCTTATATCTGAACTTCACTGCTGTGAAATTTGTGAAGGTTCTCAATGTCATCATGAGTTTGCCATATCAAATCAAATGACCCTGATAAACCTTTGCTACCTACTTGAAGTACTGCATAGACCTTGGGCTGGAGAAAAGCCTACTGGCTGGTGTCCCAGAGGGTGGGTGAAGAGCTGTAGAGACCCTGCTGCTCCTGGCACGAGTAGGAATTTTCCTTTTTGCCCGTTGGATGCTGGAGGAGGCACCTGTGGAAGATGCTTCTTGTTTGTGACCAAAACCTTCCAGCACCCCCTTGCTGCTCAGGAGAGTTGGGGGTTGGTTCTGTGTACTTTTGCCAAACAGAGGTGGATACTCCAGGAGAGACAACACGTGTTCCACAAGCGCAGAGGCTCAAGCCCTGCCCTGATTCTTTGATTAAACTTTTTTATAAAGTTTTATTATAAAACTACCTAAATGGGACCACAGGAAAAAGCTGAAATTGCTGCAAGGACAAGTGGTTTATGTCTTCTATAACTTTGTTTTGTAACTTTCCCTCATTAACTGTTTTGATTACTGTGTCCATTTGTAGTTGTAAGTTAACTATTTATTAATTCACTCAGGAGAATTTGAGCATCTGATGCAATGAGCTGTGCCAAGGTGCTGCTGTCTTTCGGAAGAGTTGCCAGTCTAGGACATAAGGTCGGTGAGCCTACGAGAGTGCCAGGCTTCATCAGGCAAAATTAGCAACTTGTTCTCACAGCCTGGACAGCAGAAACCCTTTTTTTTTTTCCCCTTCTTTTTTTTTTTTTTTTTTTAATGAAGGACTGACTCTAATTAAAGCAGCACATCCTCGCATGCTGGAGAATGAGCAATCGTTGTGGGAAGGGGTTTTGGATTAGCACAGAATCCAAAATGCAGCAATGAGTGTGTTTTGCTGGGGCCAGAGCATCATTGAGCAGCATTCCTAGAGGGGTAGGATGGATCCTACAAAGAAAGCTGCTGGGAGCCCCAGGGGAGCCCAAAATGCTGCATCCTCCCGGGGCTCAGGGCAGCCTGGCTGCAGGGGCTCTGGTAGAAAAGCAGCAGCCAGCTGATGGGTTTACTGACTGGGGATGAGTGAGTTTTATGAAAATCTGTGGGGTAACACATCTCCAGAGGTGTGTTTTGCATCATCGCAGCAGAGGAGTCAGGTTTTGTCTGCTTGAGAGAGTCCAGAGCAGAGCCACAATGATGGTTATGGGAGTGGAACATCTCCCTGCTGTGGAAAGGCTGAGGGAGCTGGGTCTCTTCAGCTTGGAGCAGAGGAGGCTGAGGG
>JANIJG010014287.1:45793-57204 GCA_024611175.1 Megaceryle torquata
AGAGGTTGTGGAGTCTCCTTCTCTGGAGACTTTCCAGCCCCACCTGGATCTGTTCCTGTGTGACCTGCTCTAGGTGATCCTGCTCTGGCAGGGGGGTTGGACTCAATGGTTTCCAGAGGTCCCTTCCAGCCCCCACCCTTCTGTCATTTTGTGAGATGGTCTGAGGCGTGGCACTGTTCAGCCAACTCCACCTTTGATTTTGCTGCCCCGTGCAATGTGTTGCTTTTCAAGGCAGCGCTGTTTGTCACATCCCTGGCTGATTTGAATAAAGCAGGGACTGGGAGAGCAAGCAATTTCCTTCTCTAAGAGAGACACTGAAACTGCAGAATTGCTCCATAGCTCAAACTTGTAGACTTGGATAACTGTCCTGCAGAGCAAGAAAATTTTCCAGCTGAGGAATAGTGGCTGTTTGGTTGTTTTCCCCTCCCTTGATGGGTTTGTGTCTGGGCATGATTTCAGTCCTTCCTTCCCATCTAGTGGACCAAATGTTCAAGTGGGTGGGAAACCTGCAAGGAAGTGGAAAGCAAACAAAGCGTGGTGTTGCTTGTGTGACACTGTGTGGTAATGTCTCAGCACAGCTACCTCCAGGAGAGGCTCCTGGTGGCAGCAGTAGGACATGGAAGAGGAGGAGTAAGGTTCTCAAAGGCACTTACGTGGGTTGGTAGGTCTCTATGAAGATGTTCTTTCAGCCTGTCTGAGAAAAAAATGTGAGTAGAGCAAAATCCACTTCAGGCTTTAGTGGGGTGTGGAAGGGGCTGGCTTTTCCCTGCTCCAAATTTCTCTCTTTCAGCTGTTTTTGGCCAGAATGTTGCCAAGGGTTCTGCAGACCATGTCTCATGGAGGGTCTAGGGATTGTACTGCTCTTCAGCTAAAGGGCCATCTTCATAAGGTGCATGTGTTGTGGGGTTGGATGTCCTAACAGGGGTGTGGGGGGGAAGTTTTTCCCTTGGGCACATGTTAGATAAGTGGCTTATAGATGATCCTTTAAATGTCAGTACCCAGTAAGAGACCAGGAGGAGAACCAGTCACATATGCAGTGTTGGTGGGGACTCTGGTGTCCCAAGAGCAACCTGGGTTTTGGGAAGGAGGAACATGAAGGTCCATCCTTTGCCTCCCTGGCTATGGGTGGTAAAACTTTCCAGGAGGAGAAAAGGCTACAAACCAAGGAAGGGTTTTCTTCAGTCCTAGGGCTTAATGTTCTGCTTGTAGTTCAGCAATTTTCATGTTATAGTTCAGGTTGGCTTTTTTTTAACTTGAGAAAGGAATGAATTTTACCTAATTTTAATGGTCTAAGAGTTGGGCACCTATTGAAAACTCCCAGGAGCAGGGGGGTGAATCAGCCAACCTGTCTCAGACATCCATCTCAGATGGGAAGGGTCCCTCTACATTTCTCCACCAACTGTGCAGGGAACAGACAACTGGTTGTGACCTTTGATTTTGAGATAGCTGAAGTCAGGCAGATCTACCCCAAGCACAAAACCCTCTCTGCCATCCTCCAGATCATTGCAGCAAACTGGATGGCAACGACCTGATGGCATCGAGCAAGGAGAAAATTCCCAGATGCTAATAAATGCAGATTCGCCACACGAACGAGCACGAGTTTTGTTCCTTGTTCAGAGGAGGAAATAACCATCGTCTGTCTCAGACACAACCCAAACTCCCAACAGTGAGAAGTGCAGGGGGGAAGCCATGTGAAGTGCTTAGCTCTTGAGAAGTAATTGGCCAAATCTGAGGCACCGTCTTTTTCTAGTTATTTGGTGTTGTTTTCCTGGTTTTGATCCTGGTTCTGTGGCTTCCTGTTTATGGCAGAAGGGGCGGGTGTCTGCATTTCATACCTGCGCTCTTCTCTGGACCTCACATGCTCTTCTATGGACCCCGCGCGCTCTGCTCTAGACCCCACATGCTGCTCCAGACCCCATGTGCTCTGCTCCAGACCCCGTGCACTCTGCTCCAGACCCCGCACACTCTTCTCTATACCCCGCACACTCTGCTCTGGACCCTGTGCGCTCTGCTCTGGACCCTGCGCACTCTGCTCTAGACCCTGCACGTTCTGCTCTGGACCCCGCGTGCTCTGCTCTAGACCCCGCGTGCTCTGCTCTAGACCCCGCGCGCTCTGCTCTAGACCCCGCGCGCTCCGCTCTGGACCCCGCGCGCTCTGCTCTGGACCCCGCGCACTCTGCTCCAGACCCCACACGCTGCTCCAGATCCCACGCACTGCTCCAGACCCCACGCGCTGCTCCAGACCCCGTGCGCTCTGCTCCAGACCCCGTGCACTCTTCCCACCTCTGGGCTCCGGGCTGACAGCAGCACCTTCTTCCTGCAAATTGTGGAAAACTGGACTCCTGGGAATGTGTTCGCAGGAAGAGCCCTGGTCTTTTATACTAAAGGTTGCCCCGGCCCAGGACAGACTAATTCACGTATTTGCCGTGCTCTTTGGTGTGTTAGATGTTGTTTGTGTTCCGGCCTTTTCTTTTTTTATATATATTTTTAAGCTGGCATAAAAACATAATAATATTTTTTCTCTTTGTACTTCTGGTCAGAGTTGCTGAAAGTTTCTTGGCTGAAATTTTCTGTCTGTCCCCAGGAGAGTGGTTGCTCCAGCAGAGCCTCTGATGTCTTTTTCCCTTGCTCTGAAGTCAGATCGAGGGAATAACCCTGGTATAACTCAGTCTCAATAATCCAAAACAAGATGCAGGTCAAGGAGCTCATGCTACCATTTGACAAGTCAGGGCTAAGCTTGTGTTGTGGACGTGGGCTGCTGGTTTCACAGAATCACAGAATGTTAAGTGTTGACAGGACGAGAGGCCATGGCCTGGAGCTGCGCCAGGGGAGGGTTGGGTTGGATATCAGGAAGCTCTTCCTCACAGAAAGGGCAACCAGACACTGGAATGGGCTGCCCAGGGAGGTGGTGGAGTCTCCATCCCTGGAGGTGTTTAAGGAAAGATTGGATGCTGCACTTAGTGACATCATTTAGCTGATGTCAGGGTGTTGGGTCATAGGCTGGACTTGATGATCTTGGAGGTCTATTCCAGCCTCAGAAATTCTGGGATTCTGTAAGATGGGACGGTGGAGATGAACGTCTGGGTTTCCACTGGATGAGGGGAGGGTTCTCCTCCCCACAGCGGGTGTGCGGCTCTGGTCGTGTTGTGCCAGCTGGCAGCGGGATGCTTGGCCAAAGGTGCTGCTGCTCCCCTCGCCTGCTGAGTTGAGAGGTCTCTGGCAGCACAGCCACCCTGCCTGCTGCCACCTCTGGGACTCAAACCCTTCAGTTTGATCACAGAAACGCTCTGAACTTTTTGCCCCCTTTGAGAGAGACGCAAAGGTGTCTGCAGAGGAAAGGGGGGATTGTGGACTGGTCTGGAAAATGCTTTTGCTTTTGGCTTTTTAATTTATTTTTTTTTCCTGAGTAAATAAATATCTTACTAATGATGCTAGCTGGGGATTGCAGAGCAGAAGACTAAATAACAGTTCAGAAAAAATCCATATCTTCTCCTAATCAGTTTATTATACCATGGAATACCTACACTGTGCACACGGGATGTAGCTGTAAAGGCTACATCATAATTAAGCTGTCACTTTGTTTTCTTCTTGATTGGAGATATTTTGTACTCTACTTTGTGAGCATCTTAGGGGACAGAGCATAAAACATTGACTTTTTCTAGATACTATGTGGAATGTGGATGCTGCTGTTTGTTGATGCTTGAACACCAAGCTCAGCACCACCTTCTTGCTCAGGTTGTGCAACATGTGGCTGACCCTGACTTGAGTTTGCCTCCTGGTATCTCAGGTGCCTTTGCCACTCACTTTTTTCCACCTGAGAGCAGCTGCCCTGGGCATGTTGCTCCCACTTCCTTCCATTCCCGTGGAGAGGACCATCCCCTCGGGAGCTCTCCGCTCTCCTTTGAAGTGTTTGGCATCACAGAGGTCTGTGTTCAGAAGCAGAGACATCTTCACAGGACCTTTTGAGAGCAATTTTGGGGGTATTGTTCTATTCTAGACTCTATTCTTGTTCCCACTGAAGTTCATGACAGCCTCTCTTGCCACTGTCACAGAGTTGGATTGAGCCCTTAAGGAGCTGGTGGTAACATGGAAGGCATCTCTGGGTGATGTTTGTTCCGCTTAAAATACAGTTTCTGTAGTTGAAATTTCTTTCCTCATTCTTTTGTTGGTAGGAAGTTATTCGACTAAAATAAAACTTTTTTTTTTTCTTAGGAATTTGCCAACTCTGATTGTTTCCTGCATAAGGCTTTCAGCCTTTGTTCAAGGTACAACTATCAGTGTGAATAGGAAACAACCCAAAGGAATAAGTTACATTTCAGACTAATATAACTCCAGCAAAATTGAGTCAGGACTAAATTTGGATTAATATTTTATGTTGGAAGACTGTTTTGGGTAATCCTGAGTGCTCAGGATGGGAAAAACCTTCAGTTGTCTCTTGTTTAAAATGCTACTTACCCATTTCTCATTAAATATCTGCATCCATATAATGGGTCTTTTGCTGATACATCCCACTGTGCATAGAGAGCTTCCCAACTCCATCAGATAGTCTTCATCATACAGTTCATTACATTTAATACAGTCCTGTAGCAAGACAGGAGATGTCAAGGGAGGTGATTCTGCCCCTCTGCTCTGGTGAGACCCCACCTGGAGCACTGCGTCCAGCTCTGGAGCCCCCAGCACAAGAAGGACATGGGCCTGTTGGAGCGGGTCCAGAGGAGGCCACCGAGATGATCAGGGGGCTGGAGCACTTCTGTGAGGACAGGCTGAGGGGGCTGGGTCTGTTCAGCCTGGAGAAGAGAAGGCTCTGGGGAGACCTTATAGTGGCCTCCAGTACCTGAAGGGAGCTACAGGAAAGCTGGGCAGGGACTTTGTTATAAGGGCTTGTGGTGACAGGATGAGGGGTGATGGCTTTAAACTAGAGCGGAGTAGACTTAGGTTGGACATTGGGAAGAAGTTCTTCACTCTGAGGGTGGTGAGACCCTGGCTCAGGTTGCTCAGATAAGTTGTGGACACCTCATCCCCCAAAGTGTATAAGATCCAGTCTGGATGAAGCTCTGAGCAACCTGCTCTAGTGGGAGGTGCCCCTGCCCATGGTCTTTAAGACCCATCAGCAAGATGGTCTTTAATATCCCTTCCAACTCCAGTCATTCTGTGATGCTGTGTAGACTCCAGTAGATTATTCAATACCTAAATTAGGTGCAACCTTACATTTTTCCTGTCTATTGATACTTCCAGGTTCCCTGACAGCAGTTCTCTTTTTTGGTTGGTTTTTTTTGTTTGTTTGTTTGGTTGGTTGGTTGGTTGGTTTGTTTGTTTGTTTGTTTGTTTTTCTTTTTTGTCTAAGGGGAGCCTAAATTGTTTTTTATTAGGTACAGTTAATTGTCTGTCTCTGTTATCAAAGGATAAACTAAATGGATAGTTCTACCACAGGACTACTATTATCCTCTACCAAGAAATCTGCTGCTCTTTACCTGTTTTCCAAACACACACACGTTGCTGAGTCATACATGAAAATATTTGTTGTTAAATTAGTGATTATTTTCGTGAGGGTTTGACTTTCATCTGTGTAGGTGGTCCAGTAATTCCTTCTAGTTACCAGATAGGTGGTAACTTTGCAGAACTCCTTTACTGTGTGTGCCACAGAAATGAAAGAGGTTCATGTTAGGTTCAGCAATGTATCCCTCACTGTTCTGGCCAACCTGGCACACACATGCTCTTGAAGGATTGGTCAGAGTCTTCTTGGACCTGCTGTGGCAACAGGAGCCTTTCCTTCCTCAAACCCCATGAGAAGAGCTGCCGAGCAAGAGACGGTTCTGGGCGGGTCCTTCAAGCACCAAAGAACAGGAGCAGCTTTGCTGAGAATCAGGCTTCAGCGAATTCCACAGCAGAAACATCTCATGGGATGTATAAAATGAATGGAATGAATGCCATAATTAGTGGTGTTGCTTCGGGCTCTCTACAATCACAGACAGATCTTCCAATACACTGGTTTGTGCAGGAGGTGAGTTCACTGTCATGATATCAGTGGGATGGGTTTGCCTGACCTGGGTTGGATCATCAGAGCTCTGGAGATTACAGTCTCGGGGTGTCTCTTGCTCGTGTCTGTGCGCTTGGTCACATCTGTCTCTTCCCACCAGATGTACTTCTTCTTAACCAGCAAACTTCTGTGTTTTTGGGAACGCGCTGTTCCTGCCTGGAATCTCCGATGCTTTGATAGCATGGGTGTTAATTAAACCCACAAACACTGTCATTAGCTTTTTGTCTGGCTGTTCCAATCAGTCTCTAGTAATAACCAGAGAAACTGCTCTGTACTTTTTCTCCTGTTCCTTCATGGCCACCCCTGAGGGTTGGCTTATGACTGACCTGAGCGGTGTTTCTTTGGACAGGAATTTTCCATGGACCCTGTGCCTTGAGTCTTCCTCTCATTTTTTTCTTATGATTCTCACGATATATGAGTGCAGCTCGAAAGGGCTTGGAGATGTGTTTTAGGATGGTAGAGCACAGATGGTCTCCTTCTCAGTGCAGATCTCCCAAGGCCTGTTGGGTGTTGTTGCTGCCCATCTGCTCCCCTTTGGCGAGGATGATGTAGTCCTTTGTCCTTCTCTAAACAGCACGTTTTGATAGATGTCAGAAAAAATCCCACCTTGTCCCTCCAGCTTCTCTAGGACCAACATCTCCAAACCCAATACGGGACTTGCCCCTCTTGGTCTGTCTCAAGGTGTTCCTAAGAGCCCCGTGTCTGCAGTGGCACCACCACCACTAACGCTGATGCTCAGTGCAGAGCTCCCCTGTGTGCACGGTGGAGTAATAATGAATGGCCTCTCCAAAATGATTTGTGGTGTTGATTTTACTCCTTCCTCATCTTTATGGGGTATTGTGCGAGTTTGGTTGCTTCCCCCACCGCGTTGCCACGAGCACCGTGCCTGGTAAACATTGCTTTTGCCTTCTGTGAGCCTCCGATCCCTCGGGTGGCTGAACAAGGTCCTCTGATGATGCATCCTTTGATATTCCCTGTTTATCTTATGGAAATGAGTCCTCCTGAAATGGACTCTTTCTTTCCCTTGCCATGTTTCCCAGCTGTCTTTCTGGATGATTTTTTTTATTTCCCATTGCCCCTGGGGCTGTTCAAAGGCTTCTTTGGAGCCTGAAATCCCTGCCTGCATCTCTGAGCAGAGACAGCCAGAAGACTGTACCTGATGGGTCATTATGATTTACTCTGAATGTTGATGCTTGGTGTGTGTTCTCCCATTCTGGCCCTCTGTGTAACACAAGCCGGTGTGCTCTGGGTCAGCAGTGTGGTTTTATTTTTTTTTTTTTCTTCCTCCCCTTTTCCTTTTTCCTTTGTTTGTGTTATGCTTGATTGGATATTCACACCTCAATCAGTTCTCTTTGGCTGCTTCTTCTGAATAAGAAAAAAAAAACTGTTTCAAGAAGCTCGTGAGTTTGGGTTTTTCAGGTACATTGCTTTCCTAATTTGGAAAGTGTGAAAAACTTAAACATTAAAAAATTAATTTAATTAATTAATTAATTAAAACTTGAACATTAAAAATAAGAAAAATGATCTCTGTTTGCCAAGATGACAAGGCCAAGTAACCACATGAATAGTCAGCTGGTCTTCTTAAAATTATTTACTCAATACAGATAAACTCTGTGGCACTTTGAACACATAGTATTTTTATGGAAATAAATTTGAATTTAAAGAGTTAGAACCATAACAAATTAAAATTGGTACAGGTGGTGGATGGTGACTTCTAGATATCAGAGGTAGCTCAATGGAAAGTAATATTTTTCAAGTTAAGGATTCCTAAGTTGTTCCCGCTGATGGGGAGAGGATTGTCCCTGGCAAAACTCAAATTAACCCCAATTTGGGATTCAGATTCCCGCTCGTGTCTGATGGCATCGCCTCACCCACCTCCCTGGGGCTGACTGATGTTCTGCCACAGCCTCTGCTTGTTTCTTAAAGGTGGATTTGCAAAATAAATGTTTTTCTCCAGCGTCCAAGTTATTGAGTTTGTGATGAATGGTGAGCAAGACGCTGCCATCTCTTGTCAGTTGTCTTTGTTTTAAGCAAAACCTGCTTAGGTCCTGTGTGTGCAGGGACTGGAAGGTGCACCAGTGAGGGGAGAGTCATGTTTTCTGAGAGGGTGGGCAGCATGAGATCCTAGATATCCCAGTTTGGAAACCCCTCAGTTATCAGTGACACGCTCACAATGTAAATACAGAATCATAGAATGGTGGGGTTGGAAGGGACCTCTGGAGATCATCGAGTCCAACCCCCCTGCCAATGCAGGAACACCCAGGGCAGGTCACACGGCAACAGATATAGAGATATATATATAGTCTCAAAATAATATATTAATTTAATTGGTAGTTTAATTTTTTAAACCTTAATTTTTCTATCTCATTAAGCTATGACAGTGTCTTGGTGCATTGACTTTATGTCAGGTGGCTTCGTAGCATCATAAAAGTAAAGCAACTGAAGTTAGGCAGGCTAAGAGGGCACTTGTCTGGGTATGTGTCTGTTGATGTGCTGGGATGGAGACAAGGAGGTGGTGGAGAAGAGGCTGGACAAGGAGGTAGAAGCTTGAGCATTATCGTGGAGGTTTGGTTGTTGTTTGTAGTCTGTTGGCTCGTGAAAGCTCCAGCAGCAGTATGAGATGTGCTCAGAAGTAGCGAAGCAGAAGGGCGGCTGACTTACCTTGTCCTTCCCCGTCTGGTTTTAAGTGAGGAATGTTTTGAACAACCCACTGCTTCGGAGCAAAGCTTTCTCCTCCGTGTGTTTCCTTGCTTGTTTTAATGCTCTCAGTAGGAGGAAGAACTTGGTGAGCAAGACAGAAGGTAAATGTGATAAGGTCAACTGCTGATGGAGAACGCTTCATCTGTCAGCTGCTGTGCTCAAACTTCTGTGTACAGCTCGTAGTGCACAATCCTTCTTTGTTACGGGGTGAAATTGGTTACAGGCAAAGGGTGTTTCCACACAGAGCAAATGTCACGTCTCGCTGTGTTGTGCTAACCTCAGTACGAGCTGATGTGGATGTTCCCCTCATCCTTGCTCCTTCTGTCCACAGTGCTTCACACAGAATCACAGAATGGTAGGGGTTGGAAGGGACCTCTGGATATCATCGAGTCCAACCCCCCTGCCAGAGCAGGACAGAACTAGAGCAGATCACTCAGAAATGCATCCAGACAGGTCTTGAAAGTCTCCAGAGAAGGAGACTCCACAAACTCTTTGGGGAGTCTCTTCTGGTGCTCTGTGACCCTCACAGGGAAGTTCTTCCTCAGGTTGAGGTGGAGTTTCCTGTGCTCTTGCTTGCATCCATTGCCCCTCATCCTACCACAAGGCACGAGTGAGAAGAGGTTGTCCCTGCCTTCTTGACACCCAGCCCTGATGTATTTAAAGACATTAATTAGAACCCCTCTCAGTCTTCTTTTCTCCAGACTAAAAAGCCCCAGGGCTCTCAGCCTTTCCTTGTAAGGCAGCTGTTCCAGCCCCTTCATCATCCTCGTAGCTTCAATCAGTGTTCAACCCAAAGCAATGATTTGCTTCCAGCTATGCATGAGTGAGGTTGTTGCATGTGGTACGTATATTCTCCATCTGTATTGGGGAAAAAAATAAATCAACGAGTGGCTAAAAATGATTCCCAGTTCAGCAATACAAAAGGGGTATTTCCTACCCCTATTAAAAAAAAAACAACCACAAAAGCAAAGAGGGAAGCCTTCTCCTCCCAAAACCAGACTGACCCTTCCTATTCCTGGCAGCTGGCTGGGGATCCAACCCTCTGAACCCCAGCGGTGATGGTGAGCACGGACTGTGCAGTGGTGCCAAGGGGATAGGCACAGAAAAGTTCTCCAGAGGACTTCAGAGGCTGCTAATTAAAAAGCACAATAGGAATCAAATAAAATGAAATAGAAAATTCAAAGGGCATTTAAGAAAACCCTGGATGAAATTTCAAATGGATGGCCTATCCCCCAAAATTGTGTAGGAAAAAAGGTCTAATCCTGGTTTGAAGCTCAGTTTTCATTGCAGACAGAGCTGGATTTTCCATCAAACATCATCCTAACAGGGCTGAAGGTACCACCCTACTCGGGGAAAACAGCTGAACAGATCTACCCAGACACTTAGTCCTAAGGTACACGAGCAGAAGGGGGGTTGTTTGGTTTTTTTTTTCTACTTCTCAAACCAGCAGGCCAACAGGCATCTGCATTTCATCCAGAATATTGTCTGTTTGTTTGGAGAATTTGGTATGGCTTAAAGTCCAAGTTTTCTTTGGATCGGGCCATTAGGATTTGGTTTGATTTATTTCCAGTGACACGACTGAAATGTCACTTCCTCCTTTTTTCTTTTTTTTTCCATCTCTGCCGACCCGCTAAGTTAAAATAAACATCATGTTTTGATGTATTTCTTTATTTATTTTAGTTACCGCAGAGGCAAGGATGTGGAGTGAGAAGCTTTGATTAAATTTCAAGTGTAGTTGGATTAGGTAGGACAGGTGCCAGGAGGCTTTGGTGCCCTTGTTGCTTGGGATGTTTGACTTGTGTTTTTAGGCTGGTGTTTCACGTTCGTCTTGGAGTCCTTGGCAAAGTGGCTTTTATCACGGCCGTGTCTCCACCGCACCATGCAGGCAGGTTCAGCAGGACTGTGGTGGCAGTGGAATGAACCTTTGGCACTGTGGTGAAGCGACTTCACTCTTAAAAATAACCAGACCGAGGCAGTGAGGGTCTTGCTGAGCACGGGTGTGATTCTTGTCCCAGGTGTGTTGCTAAAGAGGAAGGATAACCCTGTTACGCCGCTGAGATAATTTTATCCATTCTTAGGATGCTTGTTTCTTGCTGGGGGTGTTCGGGTCCTTCTAAGCTTGGATGAACAGTGAACCCACATGGTACATGAAAGCAAAGCATCCTGGATGCTGCAGATTTAAGGAACTTGACCAAATTCATGCACAGAATGTAGTTCCTACGCTGGGAATGCGACCCATCCCACACGCCCAGCCTTTGCAGTCCCTGTGCACGCAGTGAACAATCGGGACTCTATACATTGCCACAAACAAAGACGACCCATTTTGCTCCCCAGCTGCGTGGCTTTAGATAGAAAAGGCCACAGCTCTTTCATGCTACCAAGCTGCAGCAAGCGATGCATGTCCTGTGTCCCACCAAGGCTGCTCTTCTGGCCCCGGGTCCCTGGGGCTCTTTGCAGGCAGCCCATGAGCGGGTTTTGGGGCACGCTGGCATAGCTCATGTCCATGAAGTCTACCATGGCACGGTCCATCTGTGCTCCCTGGGTTCTGAGGGCCAGAGTTTGCTGTGCTGTGCTTTCATAGAATGGTTTGGGTGGGGAGGGACCTTTCAAGGTCATCTGGTCCAACCCCCTGCAGGGAGCAGGGCCATCTGCAACCAGAGCAGGGTGCTCAGAG
>JANIJG010014288.1:0-19210 GCA_024611175.1 Megaceryle torquata
GGCTCAGGGGAGCCCTTCTGGCTCTGACAGCTCCTGACAGGAGGCTGGAGCCAGGGGGGGTCGGGCTCTGCTCCCAACGTCAGGACAAGAGGAACTGTCCTCAAGTTGCCCCAGGGGAAGTTTAGGTTGGAGCTGAGGAACAACTTCTTCCTCTCCAGGGTTGTCCAGGGCTGTCCCAGGCTGCCCAGGGCAGGGGGAGTCCCTGTGATCCCTGGAGGGGTTTCCAAGTCCCCCATGGAGATGTGTTGGTGAGGAACATGGTCAGTGGTGCCCTGGCAGTGCTGGGTGAACAGTTGGAACTTGATCATCTTAAAGGTCTTTTTCAAAACAATTCTGTGATTCCAAGAGGCACACTGTTGGTGCAGCTGCTGGGGGGGGGTCTGCGGTGCTCTCTGCCATCAGCTCTTGGCTGCTGGAGCTCGCTGACCACCAGCATGGGGACACTGGGGTGCTCTGGCCTCTGCAGGGGTCTGCAGGTGTCCTGAGTGCCATGTCACTTTGCTTGCAGTGCTGAACCAGCTCGAGGAGCTGCTGAGTGACATGAAGGCTGACGTGACACGCCTGCCGTCCATGCTGTCCCGCATCCCACCCGTGGCTGCCCGCCTGCAGATGTCGGAGCGGAGCATCCTCAGCCGCCTGGCCACGCGTGGTGGGGACCCCACCGGCCCACAGGTCAGCAGGGATGGGGACGGAGCCCCTCGCCGGGGGCTGGCAGTGTGGCTGGGTTTGCAGGTCACCAGCTTATCTCCTTCCTTACCTCCCTAGGGCTCCTTCGGCTCTTCCCAGATCTACAACAACAACTTCGGGCCAAATTTCCGAGGTCCTGGGCCAGGTGGGATTGTCAACTACAGCCAGATGCCTCTGGGACCATATGTGACTGGTAGGTCAGGATTTGATGGGATGCTCCTGGGCAGGGAAGTCCACGGGGTGGATTTGAGTGGGCCAGGAGCCTCACCAAAGGACAGCAAGTGAGCGAAGCATCTCCTCTCTCCCATCACAGATATTTAGCCGTCCCCACGATTTTCCTCCGCAGCTCCTGTTTCCAGCTGAGGTAAGGCTGTGCCAGCTGCTCTCTGCTGATTGTTCACTGAGGCCTTGGGGGGACATGCATAAGGATGGGGGGTGTGCGAGGGCTCTGCTCTGTGCTGCCTGCCCAAGTGCCAGTGTCTGGATGCAGGTCTGGCTTGAGCAGCCACAGCAGGCACCAGGATCCATCTGGAAGCCTTTGGGCTGGCTGCCTCTGTCCGGGGGGATCCGCAGGATCCCCCAGCCCCGTATTTGGCACGGGGAGGGTCTGGAGCCTGGCTGATGGCAGCGTTCCCTGCTCCTTGCAGCAGCCCCCGGGGCCTCTCCCTGGCCGAAAGCTGCCCCGTTGCCGGAGGAAGGGCGAGGGAAGCGAGGCAGCATCGCCTGGGTGGAAGATGAGCTGCTGCTGGCGCTGCTGGGCTCTCCCGCTTCGAGTGTGCTTCACCTGGTGCGACCCCCCCACCGCCATCGCCGGAGCAGCTGGAACGGGGGTTTTGTTTCCGTGTACATTTTTTGCACTTTCTTATTGAAGACTTGAAGGGTTTGTCTGGGTGTGGTGGGCTGAGTGGAGAGGGGAGGTAGAGTCACCGTGTTTATGTCTGGTGTTATTGGCACGTGTGGGGTATGAGGGGAGGCCGGCGGGTGCCGCGATGCCCAGCTGGCTGTGCCGGGGCCGAGCTGGCTCCTGCTGCTGAGCTTTCCTGTACGGTCCCTTTCTGCGTCCTCGTGGTGTTTGAGCAAGTGCATCCTGCTGCTGCTGGGACCCAGCTCCGGCATGAGCCCCAGCACTGCAGGGCTGTGGCTAGGCCAGGAGGCTGGGCACAGTGGGCACGGGGCAGATGGGCAGAGGCGTCGCAGGCGGGAGGAAAGGGGCGGCCGGAGCTGGGACGGGGATGCCTGCAAATGTGGTGACACCGACCGTGCCGTGGTGGTGGGCTCTCGCCGGCGGCTGATGGCAGCTGTAAGCAACACCCCCGCGTTCACTTCGTGCTCCGTGTGTCCCCGTTTCTGTTCTCTGTGGTTTAATAAATCCTTCCGGAAGGATGGAGCCGGAGCCTGGCTGGGGGGGGCGAGCGAGTGGCTGGGGGGCGAGGGCAGGGGTCCCACAGCCGGGCAGGTGCACAGGTAGTGAGTGGGTGACCTGGGGTGTCCCGGTTGCGGTCACAGCTCCTGCACCACGCTGCACACACGCGTGCATGTGCAGATGCAGGGGGTGCTGCCTCCACCTCCACCCTGGCGCTTCTGCATGCTCTGCACACAGACCCGGGCACAGACGGACAGACAGGTGTACATGTGTGTATATGTGGATAGAGATTGTAACTTTTATATGGGTGCATATGCACATATACGCAGGTAGACACCTCTACAGCTATACATACACGCTCTGGTAATTTTCAGATGTGTGTGTGCATATATATTTTATATATGATCTAAATAGGTATTGCTACATAGGTATAGCTAAAAGTGTAGGTGTTTAGGTACAGCTGTATCTCTCTGTATACACACATTTTTATATTTATACATGTGTGTATATAATGTATTTAATTTTAATACATGTGTATATTCATGTGCTTATGCGCATATATAAGTAAATAGGTATGGGCAGGTAGGCATAGATATGTATATGTGGATCTGTAGAGATGTATCCATATATGTATAGATCTGGTTTTACATAGGTGTATACACACATATATCTGTGTGGGTATATAATCACAAATTATGTATTTTAACGTATGCCTGCATATACACACACGTACATACGCAGATACTTCTATATATCTATGTATCTATCTCTATATGCATATATAGGTATATAGATCTGTGTGTATATGTACACAGACACACACACACAGACAGGTATTTGTAATTTTTACATATTTATCAGTAAGTGTAGATAGAAATAGATACAGATAGATATATGTCTGTGTGCACAGGCCCCCCAGACACACAGAGCGAGCGATCGAGGAGGGCATAATGTGTATTTGTGAGAGCCTCTGTGTGCGTCTACACACCCGTCCCCTGTACCTATATACGTACACACATGTGCACCTACCTATGCATGGAGCTGCAGCTTTGTACGTAAATTTGTCGTTTTTATAGCTGTGTGTGTGTGTATAGGGATATGTGTGTGTATATATGTGGACATGGGTGCTGGCAAAGACATGCCGGTTTCCACGCAGAGGCACGCAGATATCTATGTATAGATATCTATAGCTATGTCTAAATTGCAGATATGTCTGTGTCCGTGTAGATAGGCATATGCTTGTATAGAGAGGTACGGATGGGAATATATGGTTACAGGGCTATGTATTGATACAGATACATCTGTATATACACACATCTATTGGTAGTTTTCATATATGTGTGCGTGCATATACACAGCAATGTGTATGTAGCTGTATCAGTATACACAGATATGTACACATCTATATATAGGCATATATGAATATAGACGTATAGCTCTGTAGATACACGTCTATATACACAAGTACATGTGTGTATAGACATTATATATGCAGTCTTCATAGATGTGTGCATAGCTGTACACGCCTCTCTCCAGAGACACAGGCATTGATGTCTGTATAAGAGCTGTAGGGGTGTAGGAGGACATGGCTCCAGATACGTACGTACCGCTGGAGACGTATGTGTGTAGGTCCGGACACACCGGGAACTTACAAACATGTGTCCATGCAGATGCATCTCTAGGTACGTAGAGCTGGAGGGACGCGTGGGGAGCGTTGTACTCACACAGCTGCCTATAGACGTGTGCACCTGGCTGTGCAGTGCCTCCCACCACAGCCCTGGGTGACCGTGTCCGTGCACACGCACTCACACCCTGCCCCCTTCCCCCATCAGAGCCCACCCGGGCTCCCTGTTACTGACCCCCCGCCCCAGTGCTGGCGGCGCAGAGTCGAGGGGCCGGGGCGCAGGCTGGGGAACAGCTTCGTGTTGTTGGCCTCATGGGCGTACAGCACCCGCTCGCACCCCCACGCCCGACGCCTCCGGCCACGCGGTGGGCAGGCGGGAGCCACGCATGCAACGGGTCCCCGCACCGCGGTGGCGGCACCCGTGGTGGCTGCGGCCGTGGGCAGGGCGGCCAGGCAGCTTGGGGCTTGCCCTGACGCGCTCCTCGCTGGCGGCCGTCCCTGTGCTCCCGAGCCGTGTCGGGTGGCAGCGGTACAATGGTCGGGGAGCGCTGGCTTTTGGCGCTCGCGGTGCAAACCACACTCTCCACTTCGTTCCAACAAAGCGTAAGCAAGCGAACGGGTGGCGAGGGCTGGGCGGCGCGCTTGGGCGCGCGCTTAGGATCTGTAGTCCTTCTTGCTGTAGGGTTTGTTGCCCAGGATGCTATCAATCTCGTGGACGATGGAAGACGACAACTTTGGAAGGACCTGTGGGGGACGGGGCATGCTGGTGGGAGTCAGGATTATGTTGGCGGTGGCAGCACGCAGCTGTGCCGTGCTCACCGCCTCCGCCCTGCCACCTCGATGGTACGTGCCCCAGCTCGCTGGCTGAGTGACCCAGTTCCAGGATCAGTCAGGCTCATCCCCTGCCTTCCCAGCCCAGAAAAGCCTCATCTCCACTGTGCAGCTTCTGATCAAGCAAAACCCATCGGTGTGGTGCTGAGGGATGCAGTTTGGTGGTGACCGAAGAGTGCTGAGGCAATGGTTGGACTTGATGACCTTTAAAGGTCTTTTCCAACCAAAAAACAATTCTCTGATTCCATCATCACCCCATGAGCAGGGGCTGCTTCCTTCCCTGCGGTGCTGCCTCCCCCAGCACGCTGTTGGTGAGCACTGACCTGTATTGCTCCGATGTTCTCCATCAGCTGGTCAGCGTTGGAGGCACCCAGCAAGACGGAGCTGACGCCCTCATTGCGCAGGCACCAGGCTGGGGCAGGAGGGAGAGCAGGGCCTCAGTGTGGCCCAGCTGCCCCTGGTGTGTCCCTGTCCCCTCCGGTGTTCCCCATCCCCTTACCAATGGCAAGCTGGGGCAGGGTGCAGCCCAGGCGCTCAGCAATGGCCTGAAGCTCCTTCAGCTTTGCCTGCTGCCGTCGGCCCTCCTCGCTCAGGATCTTGTCCTTCAGCCACTGATATCCCTGGGGGCAAGAGGGGGTGCAGAGGGGGTGTCATGGTGGGATTGGGGTCACTGGGGATAGGGGAGCTTGTGGCTCCTGGACCTTGTTCTCCCAGGGGGACCTTGCAACGCCCCTCACCCCGCTACCCTGGGTTGGCCCATCCAGTCATGACCCCCCCGTCCGGGCTCACCTTCAGCGAGGCGCGGGAGTAGGGGGGGATCCCCCCATCGTACTTCCCCGAGACGATGCCGCAGGCCAGCGGTGACCAGGTCATGGCTCCAACACCTGGGGCAGAGCAGAGCAGGGGGTGACACTGCTGTCCCCCACTCCCCCGGAGACAGTGGCACAGGGGCTGGCTGGCCCCTGGGATTTGAGGAGCGCTGGGATTTGGGCACCCCAGTCTCTGTACCTATTTTGTGGAAGAGCTCAGGGAGCTGCACCTCCACCTTCTCCCGCTGGAACATGTGGTACTCGGCCTGCTCGCATATTGGTGGGATCAGGTTGAACTGACGGGCCACTGAGTACGCTTCCTGCCAAAAAGCCGGGACCCTCAGTGCGCCGCCCTCCTTGAGCTCCCTGCTAACCGCCCTGAGCCCCCTGTCCAAGCCCAGAGCAGCCCTCCCGAAAAATAACGAAGGCTCAAGTGCAGCTGCAAGCGCTCAGCTCCTGCCAGCTGCTGTCCGATTAAATCAGCATCACCGGGGCTGCTCCACAGTGGCCGCCCCCAGGCCCCTACCATGATCTCCATGGAGCTCCAGCGTGAGGTCCCCCAGTACATGGCCATCCCCTGGTTGATGACGTGGGTCATGGCTCGCACCGTCTCTGCCAGAGGGAAGGGGAGAGCGGCAGGTGGGGGTTAGCAGGGTGCTATGCTGGCAGGAGGGGGCTCGCGCCGCGCCGACGGCTGCCGAGCATCCTGCTCCCCAGCGCCGAGGTGGGTTGTGTCTGGAGGATGCTTTCAGAGGAGCAGGATGGGGACAGCCACGCGGGATGTGCCATGCACCATGGCCGATCCTGACATGCTGCCAGTGATGCCAGGGCTCTCCCAGCATGGAGAGCAGCCCAAGGCTCCTGGCACTTGCCCCATGCCCTGCAGGGTACCAGTGCTGGCACTGCTGCAGGGGTGGGGACCTGAAGCATTGCCTGTGGGCTGAGACCCAGACAAGGGAGGGAACCCTGGACCCCATGCAGGGGGTTTTGTGGGGAGCTGGCCCTGAGCCATGCGGGCCGGGGCCAAGCCAAGGCATTCCTGCAGCCAAAGGCGGGCAGCAGGGAGAGCAGGGGGTGCAGGGCTGCCCTGGTGAGGGGGAACCCTGCCACGGTCCCCAGCACGGCTGCAAAGGGTGTCCCATGGCAAGGACCTGGGGAACCTCCTTGCTTTTTTCCACTTTAACTGTAGGGTGGTCTAAAGGGATGGGGGTGGTTTTGTTGTGCTGCCGCTGCCCGTGCGTTTACAGCGAGGTTTGCTGGGGGTGGGGGGGGACGGGGATGGAAATCACAGAGGGGTGGGGGCTCTGCCCCAGGAAATGCCACTGGGACATGGGCAGCGGCGGCGGGCAGGGAGTACCTTCCACGATGAAAGTCCTGGACTTGGAGGAACTAAATGGGTCCCCTGGTGATAAAACAGAGATTTAGAGAGAGCAGAGTCGGCCGCTGCCGGCAGAGCGAGCGGCTTGCCGGGATGAGGGCAGCAACCCACTGCTTTGCCACTGAACCGCCCTCACTGTGGCCCAAGCAGGGTTCCGGTGCCGGGCTGGGGGAAGCAGAGGCTTAACCGCGGCACAGGCTGGGCTGACCGTGGTGGTGAAGGAGCGGTTTCTGCTCGGGAAGGGAAAATGCCCTTGAAATAAAAGCCTGGCGCAAACCAACCACGATTGCAATGAAAGTCAGCGGGGAGGAGCGCGGCACTGTGGCGCAGCACCCACCTTCCATTGGCGTGTTGGGGTCAGGCCGGTTGGCAAACACCACGTCCACGTACTCCAGCTGCAGCCGCTCCAGTGATGCCTTCAGACCTGCCACACCAACAGGACCATTAGGTGTGCCAGGCTCCGTGCCACCTGCCAGAGAGGCAGCTGGTACAGGCACAGCCCAGCACTGTGGCCAGCAGCGCCTGGCAAGCACCCCTACCTTCAATGATGTGCTTTCGGGACAGTCCCCTCTCGGTCTCGGCCCTGGAAAAGGAAAGGTGGGTGAGAGCCTGGTACCCTCTGGCTGCTCTGGTGCAGGGCTGGCACGCTACCTACTTTCCTCCCCAGAAGATTTTGGTGGTGATCACCAGGCTGGATCGTCTGCAGGGAGAAAGAGAGAGTCACTGGCAGCAGCACCCACAAAGCCCTACACTCCCTGCCTGCTCCCTGCCTGCTCCCTGCCTGTGTTCACACCTGGGGCTGCTCCGCCCATCAGCACCCTGGTGTCTGGATTTGCCGCGCAGTAATGAAGCCCAGCTTACCTCCACCCTTTCTTCTTGATGATGTTCCCCAGCACCACCTCAGCCCTACAAGGGAAAGGGATGTCAGCCACTGGTGCCCTGGCTGCTGTGGCCATGGAGAGCGGTGGCAGCAGCAGGGGCAGCCCCATCCCTGGCAGCAGTGTCTTGCTGTGCTGGGGATGATGCACGGCTACACCCATGTGGCACGGGGACCGCATGAGCCATCGCCCCCTGTGAGCAAGTTCTGGCTGCCCCATGCTGGCAGCTGCTTTGCAGACGGCAAACACGGGAGACTCCCGGTGACACCGCAGCTCGGAGACGCTGGAGGCCAGGGCACAGGATGAGGCCACTTGTGCTGCTACCACAGGTAGCACAAGAGCCAGGTACCTACTTGCCAGCGGCGTAGACTTCTGCCGTGTCGAAGAGATTAATGCCATTGTCATAGGCTAAAGTCATCAGCTGCTCTGCCATCTGCGAGGGGAGAGTGAGGAGGGTCAGCGAAGGGGTGGCTGAGAGCCAGAACGTGAAGGTGTGTGCTGGTGAGCTCCAGCAAACCATCTGTGCTGAGGTCAGCACCTGTAGCTCCGCTGGCCCCATCCCTTGACTGCTTTGCTTGGTGTGAGATTCTTACCTCATCTGTGATTTGACCTCCGAACGTCACCCATGTTCCTGCGGAGGAGAGAGGTAAGTGCATGGTGAGCATGTGGTGAGCACCTGATGCTGCTGCCTGGAGCCCCTAGCCACCCACCCCAGCTCCTCCAGCACAGCCCCGGCACGTGGCAGCTGCGGTTGGCCTGGCCGCGTGTGGCGTGGTGCTCCCAGCACAGCCCAGTCGCTTCTTATCGCGTTGGAGGCGAAAAAGGGAAAATAATTTGACAACTTCTGGGCTGTGTCTTAAAACTGCCGCTGGGCTAGAGGGAAACCCTTTCCTTCCCTTGGCAAAGCGTCACCCTCGCTGGGGAGCGCTGGCAGCAGCCGCGGGTGGTGGAGAGGCCGAGGGGCCATGGCAAACCCCGGCACTTACCCAGGCCCAGGCAGGACACACGCAGCCCCGACTTCCCGAGGTTCCTGGAAGACAGAGACCCATTAGGAAAGCTGCCAGAAAGCTCCAAAACTCCATCATGCATCCACGTGCCCCCGAGCGTGCCATCAGCCTGGGCTGGGGGTGTGGTCATGGTCCCCGGTCCCCATCCCTGTCTGGGGCTCTCCCTCAGTGAGGGACTCCTGGTGACTGGTTCAAAAGACAGCCTGGGCTGGGCATGCTGCGGCTCACTGGCAGCACAGCCCTCACCAGCACAGCGATGCTGTTCCGGGCACGCCAAATAATACTACGCCTGGCAGGCTAATCGAGAGTGGCAGGGGGCAGTGACCCTGTTAAAGCATCACCACGTGATGAGACTGGGGTGTCCAGCTCCCCCAGCAGCACTGCCAGGGCAGGGGGACAGGATGCGAGCACGCCACACGCAGCTGTGCCCGTTCTCTGCAGCACAGCAGGGGGGAAGCACAGGGCTCGCACACGGAGTAGAGCGAGGTCCCAGAGAAATGGAGCACCCTGAAAATTTGGCCACGCAGGGAGTCAGAGAACAGCTTTTGGGATGGGGGCCGGGCTGGCAGACGCCTTCGCCGTGGTGATGGAGAGCCAGTTTCTCGTTAAAAATGACAAAGCCTTGAGAAACGAGCGTTAAAATAAATAAAGTGTAGGTGAGCCGCGGCAGCTCGCCCGCGCGGGTGTCGCGTAGCAACCAGGAGGCACTGCCACCGCCGGCATGGGCACGGGGAGCTGGGCAGGGAGCAGCTGTGGTCCGAGGGCACCTTCTGTGTCACCGCATCATTGCCCAGCATCTGGAGGTGTGGGTGCTCTCTCTGACCCCGCGTGATTTTTTGACTGTGGCAGTGGAGCAGTGGTGGCTCAAGTGCTCTGATAGGAGGTCCTGGTGGGCACCAGCCCCATTCTGGCCATGCCAGGCTGCAGGGGTATGGCTGGGGTTCTCCTGGATGGGTGGGCACTGTCAAAGCATCGCTGTTCCTGGCTTTCCTGCCTGGAATTGAACTGACCAGCCACCCTGTGGGGATGCTGGCAGATACTGGGGGATGCCAAGTACCCCGAGTGCTATGCCACAGCCTTCCTGTCCCATCACTCTGCAGCCACCAGTGGGGACCCCTGAGCTGGTCACCCACTGACTGACAGAGGGTGGCCCCTGGTGTGCCCCTCCTCTGGATGGGGAGCTAACTGTGGGTCATGAGCACACAACTTGGAGGATGTCACCGCGTGTGGTCACAGCATTGCTGCTGTAAGGGTCTGGTGTTCAAGAGCTGGATGGGGCCATCCCCTGGGTGAGCGGACTTGGGGGATCTGGATGATGACAGTGGGTGACGCTGATGGTGGGTGAAGGCTGGAGTCATTCCCACGCTCTGATGCACTTTGTGCCTAACGCCGGTCACATCTGGGCTGCAGCGAGGGCAGGCGGCGGCTGGCAGCTGGAGCATGGCGTGCATGGCTGGGGTGGGGGGGCAACCCCCAGCCCTGCGCCTGGGCGCACGCTCATGGGAGGGGAGAGCTCCCAGCTCTCTACTCCAGTGCAAGGGATGTGGAGCGTGTTAACCCAGTAGGTGCTGGCTTAGGGGGCACAATGTGCCCTCGCTGCCCTTCTTGGTTTCCAGACCTGCCACGGGCAGCTGGGAGCCGAATCCTGGCTCACAGCTTCACTCACGCTTGGCAGGTCAGCGAGTCTCCAGCAGCGCCGTAGCAACAGCCGCCTGCGGATTAATGCGTGTCGCGACCCTTGGACCCCCCGGCTCGGCAGGCGACGGGGATCCTACTGATCCTACCCCAAATTTTACAGTCCCTTTCCTGCCCTATCCCGCTGGTTTTACGCAAGGCTGGATTGCAGCCACCCTGAGAGGGGATGGGAGCAAACACTGAGGAAGGTGCCCCGAGGCGCATGGTCAGCACTTTTAGAACCAAGCGATCTCTGGAGCAGGACGCGAGCCGGGGATTAGGAGCCCCTCCATCCCCCCTCCTCCCACCCCGAGCTTGGTGAGGAACAGAAAGCCGCCAAACAGGCAGCAGATCCCATCTCCTACCGGTATTTCATCCCCGGCTGCTTGACGCTGGACTCGCTGGAGGAGGGGGCATTCTGCACCGAGAGCTGCCCCAGGCTTCGGGCCACCATGGCCACCGCCCGGAACTTGCCGCGGGTGCCGAGGCTGGGGCTGCCGGCATTCTGTCGGTTCAGCCGATCCTCCGCGCTCCGGCTCTTGATGCTGTGCTCAGAGCACACGAAGGAGACCTGCATGGTGCTCCGGCGGCAACCGCGCCAGCTGCCTAAATTTAGCCGGCGCCCCGAGCGAGGCGGGAGCTCCTCCCGCGCGCCGCCAACGTGACGGCGGGGGGCTGCGAGGTGGCGGGCGCGGAGCTGCTCCCAGCAGCCCTCCTGCCCTCAATATTTGATGAGCTCAGGAAGCAAGCGAGCAGTGCCTGGGCAGGTGGGGTGCAGAACAGGGAGCGCTGCTGTGGGTGCCCCCCCAAAGACACCCCCTGATCACCCCCCCATGGACGATGTGCCCAGCCCCAGTTTAGGGTGATGCTGGCCTCCCACAGCAGCGGAGCATCCTTCCTGGGGTGGATGCAACTCCAAACAAAATCTTCCGGCTGTAGGTCTCGCACATCACCAAATACCCTGTTCTGGGGCAAAAGCACAGGCAGTGGTGATGCCACTGGCTTCTGGGCTGCTTTGCCAAAGCTCGATCGCTTGCCCCCTTCAGGGCCGTGATCCCAGCAATACATCCCCCACGTTTCGCCCTACGCGAGCTAAGTGGATTGAGGTAAACCCAGCCCAGCATCTCCTGCCGAAGGACGACGCAAGCTGGCTGTGCCACAGCACCGTGTTTTGGCTGGGGCCGTGTGCTGGCTGCCCGCATAGACTGTGCTCTGGGGAAGGCGCAAGGAGTGGAGCTGGGACTTTGCTCGCGGGGGAAATTACGCATGTTCAGCCCTGATCTAATGAGGAATCTTGTAATCTGCTCCGCTTCCCGCTGCCGCAAAGCTCCTTAGCTGGGTAATCCCACCGGCGCCAGTGCCAGACCCGTGGCAGGGGAGATCCAGCAGCAATTGGCAGGAACTTGGTGGAGTAGAAACCCCAGAGATTTTGTGGGCAGTGGGGACGTTCCTGAAGGAGCAGTGTTGGGGTGGCTGCGCTAGCCTCTGCCCATCAATAAATAACCACCCTATGAATATTAGATGGCCTCTTGCTGCTGTGTAAATGTTACCTCTGTCATGGTGAGCAGAGGTGAACCTGACCCATGGTACAGCACAGCACGGCAGGAACCAGCAGAGCTACACCCCTGGGGGCTTTGCTGCAGCGGGACAGCGAGGGGCCCCCCGGCACTGTCACAGGAGGAACAGCCTCGTCACTGGCCCCGGTGACCCTGGCCCACCTGCGATGCTGGGGGAGCAGGAAGGAACATGCTGGGAGAACCAGCCTTGTGCCCTCCAAGGAGCCATGGCCATTTTGCCAGCTGCCCAGTGTGTCCTTCCACGGCACAGGCAGGTAAGGAGAAGGACAAAAGTTGGCTGAAATCCTGATACACCTCATTCAACGCCTGGGACCCGCCTGCAGAATTAACGGAGCGCCTGCTCTGCCACGAATGCCTGTTACAACCGAGCGAATAAAGCACCTCTGTTGCTGTTTGCTCCAACTGCCTCAGGTTTAAAAGTGCAGACAGCGTTTGCACTTGAAAACTTGCCAACAACAAAAGGAAAATCAAGTGAGAAGCTCAAAGTTCATCGAGCAATGGAGATATAACAGTGCTGACCTCTTCTATGCATGCAGGATCACCTGCTGTACTAAGGGCACCAGCTCCTCCTGCCCTCGGCGCAGCACAAGGGAACCAGTGAAACCTGGGCTTTTCCCTGACAAGGTGTAAAACCAGCACTAAGCAGCATCCCTTGCTCTGTCCCCATGTCTCAGGCCAGGCGTGCCCAGCCCGTGCCACATTCGCCGCCCTGGCACACGCCGGCACTGCCTTACCTGTACTTCATGCCGGTGGCGCGGGCGGTGCTGTCGGCCAGGGAGAGCCCGTGCATCCGCAGGAACTCCTCCAGCGTCTTCGCCCGCGCAGCCGCCCGCACATCCCGCAGCCGCCGCAGCTCCAGCCCGTCGGCCGGCCGGGGGGCCGGCAGCAGCCCCCAGTCCGGGGGGTGCCGGCTGGCCACGCTGCGCAGGCTCTCGCTGTACGTCATGGAGAGCATCCCGCCGCCCCAGCGTGGGCTCTGCCAGCCGGCACCACCGATGGCCGCTCAGCGATGCTACAGAGAGAGCTGGGAAAGCGTCCCGCTACGACACCGGGCTCTGCTGACGCTCACAGAAGAGCTGTGCCCATGCCCACACCACTGGACTGATGGCACCTGCCCTTGCGAGGACCTGCGGCGGGTCTGCGACGCAGCAAGGAGACAGCAGGAACCCTGGCAAAGCTGTTGCTTCAGCAGAGTAAAGCCGTGGCCAGGGAGCCGAATAGCAAAGGTAAGGGTGATGGCGGCAGCGTGGCAGGGAAGGGACACGGCACTGCCCGTGGCTGGGCAGCGATGGGCAGCTGGGGCTGTAGCAGGTGCCCAGTACAACTTCTCTGAGCCTGGTGAGCCGATGCAGCCTAGCACATGCCTGGCTGCACCTCTCAGCTCACACCAGCTGGGCTGACACTGGTTTGTATCCTGGCAAGGGATTTGGTGGGCCCCAGGAGTTGGCTAGGGCTGGGCGAGCGGTGGCACAAGTACCACCAGTGAGACTCCAGCATAGTGTGCTAGATGATGGGAGAGGTCAGGACAGGACAGGGGGCCTCATGGGGCTCCCTGGAAAGGGAGGGCATCTGCAGGGGGTCTGTGGGTGCTGGTGGCTGCTGGGTCTGTGGCAGGGTGCTGCCACCCACATCGCCAGCCAACACCTTCCCCACAGCCGTGGCTGTGACCTCGCAGCCAGTGCAGGCTGCTTAAAATAGCCTGCGGCAGAGCAGGCTCCTCACAGGCTGGAGGTTCTGGCTGCCTCTGTGGCTGGGATCTCGCTGGCAGTGGCACCGGCATCAATTTCCCTGCCGCTCTCTGCAGCACCCCTCGCACTCAGCATCTGAAAGGAGCGGGGTCTGGGACCAAAACCACGGCTCTGGTGCCGAAGCGGCTGCTGGGAGCACATCGTGCCGGGGTTGTGCCGGCATCAGGCTCCAGCTGAGCTCCCACTGGTGGTTTTGTCTTTCCCTGTTAAACTCAGATTTACGGTAGTAGGAGCCCAAAGCAAAGTGCGCTTTCCCCCTAAGGTGCAACCACAAGGAAAAGAAGAAAAGCCAGAAGATGCAGAGCAGCAGCCAGCAAGGGGTGACCAAAGTCCTGCAGGGCTCCCATGATACCAGTGCTGCCAAAGACCCTCCCATGCTCCTTCTGCTCCCCGGCAAGGGCTTAAGAATGCAGGGAGATGTGGAAAGGGGACCCCTCTCCTGCGGCAAAGCCAAAATGACTCCCAGGCACCAGCCTCCTCTCTCTGCCGTGCCTCCAAGCCTGAGTCTGGAGCTGGCACTGCCAGCACCAGTTCTTCTCCATGGCTGGTGGTTCTAATTAGGGCAGTGCTGGTGGCTCCTGCCAGGCATGGTCACAGCACACAGCCCTGGGGGGACCCCCTTCTTCCTGGCAGGATCTCCTTGCTGATAGCAGATGGGAAAAGCCTAAGCTGGCTGCACCGCTGCGCTACAGCTTCACCACGCTGCAGTGAAATGGCTGCAGTAAGTGGAGCCGGGGGGTTTGGTCTGAGCTGCTTTGAGGAGCATGGAGGGAATCCACCGGCTGCCTCATTTCCACACCTCCCTGATAGTTGGCTGAGTAACATTCTAGGGCAGCAGAGAGAGCATGGCAGCAGTGGGTTCGTCCACAGGCAAACCACCGTTCGTTAGCAGAAATTGGAGCAGGAGCAGCTGGAGCCCAAGCTGTGCCGTGCCCAAGCAGGGGAGGCCGTTTTGTGGGGAAGGAGCAGGGATGGGGACGGGACACGGGCTCTGCCAGGTGATGGGGTCTGACAGTGCATGTCAGGGGTACAACAAGTGGGTGACATCAGGTGCACAGGGCAGCTGCTCGGAAACGCGTCTGCCCAGCCTGGTTCGCCAAGCTGGGGACTTGATGGCAACCAACAGCCTCCCTAAAACAAAAAGACTGCAAGCCCCAAACGAAAACCTTCCCAAGCCACCAGATTCTGGTTCACCCCATGCGGAAAATCCTCCCTGCTGCCCGCAGCAGGCAGCACTGCCGGCTGTGCCTGTCCCCGCTCGCCACCGGCCCCGACTCACCCACGCGCCAGGGACACTGCTCATCCACGGTGGAGCTCTGGGCGGCCAGGCTGCCCTGGGGCAGTTATAAGAGCCGCGGCTGCCGGGTGTTTTTGCATTAGGGGAGTGTCGGCGCTTGGCGTCCAAAGCAATTGGCGGCTGCAAGAGCCCCCCCCGAGCCCAGCTTTCTCACCACACTCCATTAGCCCTATTAGGGGATTTTCTTCCTTGTGAAGGGCACCTAAATTATTCATGGTGGCCTCGCTAAAAGCCCCGGGATGTGCGGCTGCGTTATCCATGCTGGCATCGCTACCTCCGCCCTCAGCCAGCCCTTGCTCTCTGGTGACAGGTCCTGCGCCACCAGCACCGGGGGTCGTCGGGGAGCAGGACCAGTGCCCTGCAGCAGCCGCAGCCCTCCTGCGGTCCCCACAGCGGCAGGGTCAGAGCTGGGCTGTGGCAGGACTCCACACGGACTCCTGTGGGCAGGACCACCGAAATGGGGCTGGGTGATAGGTGCCAGTGGCCACAGTCAAACTGGCTTCTGCCTGTTGGCCATGGGAGCCTTTCACGCCAGATGTGTCCAGAGGTTCAGGTGCCTGGCTGGTTTTCCAGCCAAAGCCCACCTGTGGCTTGGGCTCGGCAGTGCCGGCAGTGGCATGTCACCGGGACAGGCACACTGGCAGTGCTGCTGAGCCACCTCGGTGCTGGCCAGCCTCTCCTCCTCCCACCGAGCATGGGGACGAAACGGAGGCCACGGCTCACTTGGGGGGCAGCTCCCTGTCCTCTGCCCCATTGTGGCCAGGCTGGACCTGGTCCAGCACTGCCAGGTTGCTGTGGCACTGGGTGCACCGTGGCACTGGGTACACTACAGCAGCTGCTGGCATGGCATGCGGGGAAAAATATTCGCTTCAGACGATAAAAGGGTGGCGGGAGGAAAGTGTTGCCTTCTGTACCACTTAACGACGCTTCTCTTAATGGAAGGAGCAGTGGAGAAGCTGGATGGAGGCCTGGAGGTACTCTAGGGAGAAGCCAGCAGGCTCTTCCCGGCACAGCACCAGCGCAGGATGATTCCCCTGAGCTGAGCCCCACACCCCTGCGCCGGCAGACACCCAGCCATGCTCCGGTGCAGGGGGAGTCTGGTGAGGATGGCCCCCACCTACCCAACCGCACGTGCTGGTCCCCACCTCATGCTGGCGAACCCACAAGCAGGTGAAGACGCGGTGCCAGGCCGGCAGCGCCCCTGTCACGGGCAGGGGCCACGTCTGCTGGCTGGGGGGGGATTCTGGGGAGCAGGGAGGGCTGGGTTACCTGTAGAACTGGAGCTGGCGCTTGGGGCTCCCGTACCTCGCACTTCCGACAGCAAAGGGGAGAAAGAAGAAAGATGCCACAAACCCCGTTAGAAAGGTGGAGCGGGACTGAGTGGCAGAGCCTGCAGGCGTGTGAAGGGTTGGTGGTGCCCACCCATGCTGCGTTGGGGGGGGGCACCAGAACACTCCCCAAAAGTGCCCGCTCTTCCCATAACAGGTGCCAGCACCCAAACCCGCTGCTGATGCTGCCTGGGTTTTTTGCAGTCCCAGAAGATTTTTGCACAAAGTGTGCCCCACACCCTTACCTGTAAATCATCCCTGGGGAGCCTGTCTGCCGCAGTGAGAGTCGCGCCGGGGAGTCAGTGGTGGATTCGGGATACATGGAGCCAGCCTGGGCTCCCTGGAGCCGCTCGCCTCCTCACCCCTGCCACAGGGGAAGACAAAAAGAGGAAGAAATGGGCGTTTTTGGGGCGCGCGCATGACGGTGCTTCCTGCTGCAGAAACTTGTGAGCCGGATGGGTGTGCGGTGTGGGCACCAGGGCAGGCAGTGTCACGCTGAGCATGTCAGCCCTGCCAGCCCCAGAGCCCAGGGCTCCTATCCTGACCCACCACCAATCCTGCACCCATTGTACCCTGCCCTGTGCTGCCAACTCCCCAACTCAGTTGCTCCCCCCATACTTCTGGGTCTCCCAGGGAGGGCAGAGCAGGGCTGCTTGCTGCCCACCTCACTGCCCACCTCGCTGCCCATGGGCATGCCATGGGGTAACCCAGCTGCAGCAGCAAGGCAGAGACCAGCACCAGGGAGGTCTTACAAAATATCAGGAAATGGTAAAGAAATGTGGGCCTGAAAAATGGAGCATTTTGCTGGTGTTTAACAGTAAAGCAGCCCCCAGTGGGTTCCTCTGCAAGGGACAAACCAAGGCAAGGAAAATAGTTCATCTTTTCATGCAGCCCCTGGGGCTACAGGAGTTCCAAGGGAGGGGGGGGAGGGGGCTTGCTCCCAGGCACCCCTGACCTTCCCTGTCCCCATCTTTATGCCACAGGTCACGAGCTGCTTTTTCCCTCAAATGGGGATTTAAGGATCTCCGGGCTTGTTCTCCAGCTGCCATGGGCACAGCTGGAGCATGGCCTTGTGCAGCACACTCGTGTCCTGGCACAAATCCTGCCTGCATCCTGGCACTGGCGAGCCTGCATCCTGCATCCCTCTTGCCTCCTGCATCCCTCCTGCATCCCAGTGTGGTGTGCCTGCATTCTGCATCTCTCCTGAACCCTGCATCCCTCTGGCATCCCTTCTGCATCCTGGCACAGTGTGCCTGCATCCTGCAACCCTCCAGCATCCTGCATCCCTCTGGCATCTGAGCGCAGAGTGACTTCACAGCACATCCCGCCTGTATCCCAGCAGGCCATGCCCTTGTCCTGAATCTCTCCTGAATCCTGCATCCCTCCAGCACCCCCTCCGCATCCCAGTGCAGTGTGCCTGCATCCCTCACCCCTCCTGCATCCCGCATCCCTCCAGCATCCTGGCCCGAGTGCCTGCATCCCGGCGCAGCCCCTGCAGCCCACGCGGCCCAATGGCAGCGGCTGCGGCAGCCGAGCCTGTCCCCGCGGAGCTGCCTGCCCGCCCACCACAGCCCCCGGCCCCGCTGTGGCCCCCAGCCCTGGTGCCAGGCCCTGTCCCCTGAGTGCTGCAGAAACACGGCTCCCTTTGGCTGCTGCCATGCCAGGGCTGGAGATCAGGCAAGCTCAGTAGAGACAGGTTTATTTGGGAGAGGGCAGGAGGGCGCTGCTCCCTGGCCTCCCAAGCAAGACCCGGCCAACCCCTAAAGCCATTGTGACCCCTTGGCTTCTCCTGGGGGCTGCTCGTGTCACCTTTGCAGTGGGTCAAGGGCAGTCACTGGCTTGGCACTGTCTTACACACTCCTGTGAGCTGCTTCATGCCTGCTCAGCATCACTTAATTAGTGGCAGGATAAAGGTGCTGGAGTGAGCTGGGGGATGATGCCAGAGGGACAGACAGACCCCTGGCCCCAACACAGTGGGGCAGCCGTGTGGTGGCTGTGCCTGTGCCGCTATAAACTGAGACTCAGACCAATGGCAGGGCTTGGGACCTGCTCTATTTACTCATCCTGGGGATCTGTGGTGTGATGAGCTCAGCTCTGTGATGAGCTCAGCTCTCCGCAATGTTCACCAGGACCCTCATCTGTTACGTCGTGGCAGTGCCAGGGGGACCAAGTGCAGTAGCTGTCAAATCTCCAGTGGCACTGGAGGACCTTTGCCAGGAAGTGCTGCTGGACTGTCAGCACACGGTGCAGAGCTACATGCCCTGAGGAGTCAGAGCATCTTGGCTCTAGGGACCATCCCACCCTTCTGGGTCCCTGACCCAAAGGTGCTGACAAAAGCTTGGCTCCATGCTGGCACTTTGGTGCTTCACTGAGAACACTCCTGCACCTTCAGATTCCTCATGGCAAAACTCTGCCACGAGCCCGCAGCCACAGGATTTTCTGCAGGTTGACATACAGAAAGGGAAGAAAAGTGTTTTCTTCTGGTGGGTGTGCCAAGGGCCTGGGTGCAAGGGTGCCCCAAGAACTTCTGCTCCCACTGGGTCCCATTCCCAGACAGCCACCCACCCAGGGTGGGAGAGCGTGGGCACGGGGATGCTAGGGGGATTCATTATGGGGAAGCCCCCTGGAGCCAAAGCTCTGCTGGGGCCATCCTGGGGGTGGTCTGCGGACTGCAGCCTCCCAAACACATTGTACTTGGAGCAAGAGGAGGTGAAACTGCACACGGAATTAATGTGAATATAGGGGACAAAGCCTCCTCACCCACTGATGAGCCTGAGCCCCTGAGGGTGATGTGTTGTGGTAGGGGGAACTGCGGGACCCCTATCCTCGGCACCCCAGGCCCCTTCCCAGCAGCTCAGGTAAGGGATGCAGGGGAGATGGTGCAGAGCATCTCCCTGCTCTGGGTATGCATCCCCACATTTCTACCCCTTTTTTACCGGCTTTGCAAACAACACCCTCAGCACACACCGCACCACTGCACCCCCCCCCCCCCCCCCCCCCGGACGCGCA
>JANIJG010014289.1:0-27494 GCA_024611175.1 Megaceryle torquata
ATGGGCATTAAAAGATCTCTGTCCCGTGCAATTTACAAGCATGAGCATCTGTTACACTCTTAATATTTTCCCTGCTCCACAGGAGGGAAATTTTCTCAAATTACCTAAGTATGTTAATTAAGGTAAAGCAAGGAACAATTGTTCCTAGTTTGTACTTAGCCTGACATTTGCCTCTGTCCCAGAGCAGAAAAAAGTATGATGTGCTCAAAAGCTTTTCCATTTTTAGTTTTATGAAAAAATATTATTTCTCTTTACAATTCTACACATTCCTAGTTTTAATTTAATTGAAGACAAGACTTGTTAGAACAAACTGTGATAGAAAAATACTGAAGACATAGTCAAACAAAAAATATTCAAGAATAAAACAGTTCAGCAGAAGTTGAACACACATTAAGCTATTGTCTCCCTTGCTAAGAATTGATAGGTTAAATCTGCTAAGTTTCAGTAGTTAAAAACTTTCCAAAAGGAATTTGATACATCTGTTTAACATTGTAAATCAAAAGCAAGTTGATTAATTTATTTCAGCTCACACCTCTAGTACACATCTTGGTAGATTTTTGTACACAACCAGCAGACTAGGAATAGAGATGGAGAGAAGTATTGGTGCTAATGTTGAGGTAGAAGGGAGAAAAACACACTGATACAGCTCACAAGAGAGCTTATTTTTACATTCATCACTACAATGACATCCTTAAATACCTTCTACAGGCAAATTGTTTCATAAAAGGCAAGAGTCTGAAATTAAAATAATTTTCTGGGATTTAAAATACACCATGTGGCTATAAATTTGGAGTGTTGATGTGTAACCCTGGCAAAATGACTGTTGATTTTATCCAGTGAATTGGCTGAACCGATCTAATAGATCCCTGCTGTGGTCTCATTTCCCTGCCTTTTTCCCATTCCCTCCTTTTGAGTACATTCTCCTGTAACTTCTTTTGTAGTAGCTGTGGTAGTCATCTGACCTTTAGTGAGCCTTTTCAGTTCACTAGCTGGGCAGAAAACTAGGACACCAAGAAAAAAAAAAAAAAAGAAGAAAAAGAAAAAAGGCAAAAAAATAAAATAAAAAGAAATTAGTTTTTAAAACCCCACTACCCAACAAACCAGAAATAGTTTTCTGCTAGTTTAGTAAGTTCACATTCTATAGTTTTTAGTTCAATTAGCTAAGCTTATTGTTCAGACTTTTGTATATATTAATGTCTAGTTTGGGAGTCAAAACCCAGGAGTGACTTGAAATTAGCAGAATGTGGGCATCTAGCCACGTCAGACAAATTATTAAATGTTCAGACAGACTATTTTAACATACAATCTTTTTGCTCTTTTTTTAATGATCACTTATGGGTAAAGGAGAAAAAGAAAAAAAAATAAATAAAAGGAAACCTTTTACTTCATGTGACAGTAAATAGGAAGCAGAGAGCTCCACCAATACCTGTATGGAAATTAAAAGTCACAAGTATAACTTGAGCACGCTTCCTAGTGGCACACAGCCATAATGAATGTCAGTTAGAGATGCTGAGATGGGAATTCCCCATTGGGGGGACAATAAAGGTCAGAAAAGTCACAGGAACAACCAAACGTTCATGAAAGTCTTTTCTATCCTGCTCAGCAGCCTCCAGCAGAGGCAAACGATGGTGTAGAGTCAGGAAGAAAATCTGCACTAGTATGAAAATAGTTATTTTTGCTTTGTGAGCGCTATGATTCCTCTTTTTTTCTTGTACGTCTTTTGCAGTCACTGTAAAATTATAAGAGTATATTTGGAGAACATGCAAATGGAAACACATACAAGCTGAAAGGGAAAAGAGGAGGAACTGAAGAAAAGAAGTAACAGTAGGGGGAAAAGTGTGCTTAATTTAAAGAAAAGGACTGGAAGGGAAATCAAAATGCCTTCTGAACACTAATTTTAGTTGGAAATGTCAGAAAAGACATATCACGCATGTGAGCTTATGGCCTTTAAGCTTGGAAAGATGCCTAGGTTCATTTGGGAAACAGCCTGAGTAAATGTCATTTCCAGCTAGGTGAGGTGAAAGAAGGAAGTCCTAATATGCTTAGTTTTTAAAGGAACTGTCACTTAAGCTTTCTTATACAGTTCCTGGTATGTGCACTAAGAGGTTAGAAGTGTATGGGGTTCAGAGGGGAAGGCAAGAGAACTAATTTGCAGTGTGGTATTTAACAAGAAATACAAATAAAGAAAACAGGATTTTTTGCTTGTTGTCTGGCAGCATATTCCATCAGTGGTTGTGTACTCCGGCGTTTCCCTATACATGGTCAGAAAATAAATTACAGCCTGACATTGGAAAGAATAGGGATTATTTTTTTTAACTAGTTTGTTAAAAGTATACATTATTAAACAAAAAAAAGAAAACTAATTTGACAATACCTATTTTTCATGACCACACGCTGATAAGCATTACATATATCTGACTGTGAAATCCCTTCTATTTCCTCTGGACTAGACTTCCTACTTCCTCGATCTCCCTCGTTCCCCACACACCAGTTTTTCAGGATAATGTGTTTTTTAAATGTGTGGTTAAATAGAAATGGCTGTTTTCTACACTTGTGGGTGCATTTTACCTCAAACAATTGATTCAGGAAACATAAAGCTTTATGCTATGCCAAGTTACTTCTTCCATTTGAATAGAAAAATGTCTGTTTGATTTATCACACTGATTTAATGCATCTTTCCAACTTTGCTCTAAATATTGAACAGAAAAGTAGCTTCAGTGTTTTGATTCTCCTTTACCACTCCTTCTGGTTTTATCCCCTAATAAAGCTGGGTGTTACACAGGGCCTGTAACACAGCCTTCTTCCTTAATCATACATGATCAAATGGCTTTTTTAACTTTCCTCACTGATCACCTACGTGGGTAACCTTGCTATTTATATTTACTTTCCGTAACTTCATCTTTTCCTTTTGCATTAAACTCTGCATATAAACATGTGAAATAAATTTTAGATATTGGTGTGGACATGTGTTCATATATTTTTATTAGTTCCTTCCTACCTTTTATTAGCTAAGGTAGGATTTTGCCCAGATTTTGGGGGTGGATTTCTTCTGAGCATCCACCTGGCTGAAGTATCTTCTGGTTTGTAACACTTTCCCTTCTAACCTGCCAGGCTGGCAATTGTTTTGAGCTTTGGGAAATGGCCTTTTTCAAGTTCCCAGTACATATGAGGCTCTTGGGAATGTTATAGCTTATTTACACTGACACAACCAGGTAGCACTATCTAGATAGATAAAGGAACTATTTTCTTTTCTGCTAGAAGCTCAAAACAGGTACTTTCTTTCAAGACTTTATTCCCCAAAGGTAAAATAGAGTTTTATTGTCTATTATGAGGGGAGCTATATCAATTCTCTACAGCTAACCACTTGCTCCAGACCATCTGTTCTTTTGCAAAGTTTCCTTGGCGATACACTCTCCCTTTGTACAGTTTTCGGAGCACTCAGCTGTGCTTTTGTGCCACAGAAGCTTGGAGCAAGAAAACTTCAAGTCACACACCACTACCCCACTGGTCATTAAGCCTTTTTGATAATTTCTTTTCTGGAGTCCTAGGTCTGTGTGGCTACATCGAAACTTCACTTTTCACTTTGGGCAAAAGACATAGGTTTAATTTCAACCCATTCATTCTCTTAGGAAATGCCTAAGTAGAATAAATCTTGGCCTATTTTAGTCATTAATAGTCTGCAGCTCTGCAACCACATTTTTTTTCCCTTTTCTATTTTTGTTTCAGTAACTGTTGTCCCAAACAGAAATTCCTGCTACAGTGCAGACAGGTTGATCTGTGTGATTTTCCACCCTGAAGTCAAAAAGGTAATCGATGTCTGAGCCAAATGCTGTCAGAGATTCCAATGTACATTTCTAATAAAATGACTAACTGATTTGTTAAAAGCCTGTAATAAGGTAGAATCCCATGTAGGCTTTTTCCCTTCTCTTCATGAATGCTTTTTTAAAAGCTTACATCAGATACTCTGAAAAATCAGTTCCCCATAAATAAAATAAGACTGTATTAAGTCAAGTAACTCCAGTGATGATACTTACATAACACTCTCCCTGGGTCTCCAGTGGATGTTCGAGTTCTTCTAGGGAAAATAAACACCTTACTAATCTGCTTTTCACCTCTGCATTTTTTTTACTTATTTACTAATTTCTGATGATCCTAAAATATGCTATAAATTTTCAGGAAATTTTATGTTCATCGTGGTTTAGAGTCAGGGCAGCCCCTTAGAACTATAACAGACACTCTCTGTTAACCCCCATCCCTCCCCAAAGGGGAAGAGAAAAGGAAGAGAGACTGAGTGATTAGAAAGGGAAACGAACACCTTTAATGAAAATTAAAATAATAATAGTATAAATGGTATCTATACAAATCTATACAAAACCAGCATTGAACCCAACCCCCCTGATAGCAATTACATCACAATTACCACTGATTCTGTGGAGCAGGCACTGGGAGCGTCCCAGACTGGGCCCAGTGCAGACAGGGACTGTGTTCAGGAGCTGGATTCTGGCACTGGATTCAGGAACACACAGATAGGGATCAAAGGCAGAATGGACAGAGTCTTCCTCAGATGCTGGCCATTGAAGGAAAGAGGAGAAGCCAGAAGATGGCCTGAGCCAAGCCAAAGCAGGTCAAGACCTTCTTGATGCACCAGCTTTATACCAAATGTGATGTTTATGGGATGGAATCCATTGTTGGTCAGTTTGGGGTCACCTGTCCTGTCTGCTCCTGGTGTCCATGCTCATGGGTGTGGCCTTCATTTTCTGCACCACCCAATGTGGTGCATGAGATCCAGCAGTGGCCTTGGTCTGCACACTAACCCTTGGTGCTAACTCTAAACATGGGGTGTTATCACTGCTAGAAGATGACACTTGTCTGTGAAAGAAAACATGCTGTTAACTTCAGAAAGTGCAGTTAGAAGAAAGGAGCTGAGAAGTAAAATCACGGAACAGAATTAGTTCTGTTCTCACTCAAACCATGACAACGTTGCATTTAATTTCTTTCTAAGGTATTCTTTTCTGTTAGATCCTCTGCAATGTTGTAAGGGTTTTGTTTTGAGATTAGTAATTTCTTAGCTAAACTATTTCCTTCCTGGGTAAAATAAACTGTGTCTTGAGTCTTTCAAGAAATGAGTAGCAAAGCATGGGTTGTGTTACTCAAGGCCTATTGCCCTCTCTGCAAAAGCTGACATTCATTTTTTTCCTATTTCCTACTAACCTTTTACAGAAGACATTTGTATTTCAGTTGTGTTAGCAGCCCGAGATAGGAAAGGTAACAGACAGTTAAGAGATTAATTCTGTTAAAAGCTTTACAGATAAAGCATAATAGCAGTTCTATCCATGCACTCACAGTCAAAACAGAACAGAACAAAACAAAACAAAACAAAACCCCAAAACCCTGAAATATAACAAATACATGCAACAAGGATGCTGAGCTATTTTAGCACAGACTGAGTGTGTGGGTAATACGTAAGTCATTCAGCAGCAACAAACCACAGCTCCTCTCCTGCTTTTTGAGTTTCAGATGACAATTTCCCATGGGCACTATGGCAGAGGTGATTTTAAAGGATTTGAAAGAGTCCTTTACATAGAGGATTTAAATGGTTTTAACATGAAAACTTCTGCAGATCAAACTCCAGTTTGGGTCAAAGACAATGTGATCAAGTGGAAAATGGGATGACACTCTATTTCACTCAAAATTTATGATATGTATTAGAAATAGAATTAGGGATGAGTCACTGTACATGTTCGTCCACAGTAAGAACAAAACAACCCCACTAACCTCTATTATTCCCATTGTACTTCCATACGCTTTATAGCTTCCTTTATTCTGGCATTGTCAGCATAGGATTTTCACAACTGAGATGTCAAATGTATGTTTGAATTGCATTACAAAGTTAATTTGCATTTCTTTCATTGATTTCAATAAGTGTTTAGGAACAAGACCCTTCTTCGGTAGTAGACCTGTGGGAGTTACTGCAAATCTATCTAGTTTTCTATACTTGTGAATGTAAATTTCTGTGCTATGCATTTATGTAAAAAGGTGTAAGTGGGTTGACTACACAGTTGTTTCTCTCTTCTGACACTGGGGTTCACTGGAGATCTATCTTCATGTGCTAAAGGAACACAGAGGATGTAATACCTTAGCAGACACAGTTAAGGTGTTTATAGCTCAGATGGTCACCCAGAGTCAGATTCAGCTGCCTAGAGCTAGTTATCTGATTCTCTATGAGTTGCCTTCAGGACCTACAGAAGAAGGATGCCCTTTTGGGCAGTTAAAAATTTGACAAAGTGCCCAGAGCATAAAAAGGTGGTACTAGGCACTAGGTACTATTGTGGGCAACTAAAATCATAACACCACAGAACCATAGAACCATAGAATCATAGAATGATTTAGGTTGGGAGAGACCTTAAAGATCATCTACTTCCAACACCACTGCCATGGGCAGGGACACCTCCCACTAGACCAGGTTGCTCAAAGCCCCATCCAACTTAGTCTTGAATACATCCAGTCATGGACCATCCACACCTACCTTGGGCAAGCTGTTTCAGTGTCGCGTAGTGGAGAACTTCATCTGCATTTCTAAATCTTCCCTCATTCCATTATCTTGCACATCAGGTACTCTCTTCCTAGATGGCCTGTGATCCTTCTCCAAGCCCAGGGCAACTATTACTGGTATTGGCCTCAAAGTGGGATGGGTTGAGGATCACTGCCCCCGGCAACTCTCATTTAGAGCCCTCTTTACTAAATTGGGAAGTTTGTGATCAAAGATGCTCTCTCCCTTCTCTGATAGACCCTGTCAGCCCCCCAGGAGACCAGGTTTCTCAGAGGATATAGGAGACCAACACCCTTCTGGAGAGCAGAGGGGCCAAATGGAATATTTTGGGGAATAAAAAGTATCACCAGACACTACTAATTGATGTAATTGGGCAAACAAATCTGTGCTTCCTTGGTTCTTGCTTCCTCACTACAACTTCAATTATCACTTTAACACTCTTGAAAACTGTTTTATGTGAAGTGGCCCAATTTTTTTTAGCACAGAAGCAACAATGCTTTCTTTCAGATCATTTCTTTCATCAAGGACTTCAAAACACTTAATGAAAAAATATTTTTGTTTGTTTACATTACATAATGTATCACAGCACCAAAATGCCTGAGTTTATTGAGTTTATTTTATGGCTGATATAGTCACAAAATTCAACCTCTTGTTTTGAGCTTATTAGACTAAATATATCATACCTGTTTCCAGATTAAGCTCAGGCTGAGGCTGTCTCTAGCCCTTTTTAGAGGAAAAAGATGAAGAGATGGAAAAATGCTGCAAATACCAAAAAAGTATCTTGCTAAATATTTAAATGAAAGATTGTTGAAATTTATAAATTTATTCATAGCAGAGAATCAAACAGAAAGAATCCCGATATCTATATATTTTTGACTCATTTGTTACAATTTCATAGCAAGATTTTCCCTCAAGAACATTTATTCAAGATTGTTCATGATTAATTCATATCTACTGGTTGCAGATAAACATATGTCTGGGGGAAAATACCATATTGCACTTAAATCATAGAATTTCTTTTTTTTTTTTTAAAACTTGTAATCAGTTTGGTTGGATTCAGGTCACGGATTGAAGATATATAAATTTAGTAGTACAGAGGCAATCACTTGTAATGTCCCTCACCAAGATATAAAACGCAGTGAAGACTTCTGTGGGATTGAGTTTCTTACACATAGGTGCCTAACCACAGTTAACACTCCCTAAGGTATCCATTGTATCCACAGAGAACTCACACAAATGACACAGGATTTGTAGGAGATGCCAAACAGTGCATTGCTGTGACAAATGCTTCAGCTTTGGAATTAAAGTTACAGGCAATGGCTGGTAACTTTATCTCACTTCTAACAGCAGTTTGAGTGTGAATCTTGTAC
This sequence comes from Megaceryle torquata, assembly GCA_024611175.1. Taxonomy (NCBI): domain Eukaryota; kingdom Metazoa; phylum Chordata; class Aves; order Coraciiformes; family Cerylidae; genus Megaceryle; species Megaceryle torquata. Next base: position 7,921 of record JANIJG010014289.1, read on the forward strand.
ACTGCAAGTATATATATGAGCACCAGCATGTGCACACAGGGTGAGGAACACCTCTTCCTCTTGCAGATGTTACCAATATTTTACCTAGGCATTGATGTCTGGATATAAAACTATTACAAAAGTAATTTTGCTTTTTTTTCTTCCATTTTTCTCAAATCCTTTCTCCTCTGGGAAATTCAGTGTCATCACCCCCATTAGGTAGCTAGAAAAGTGGAGGTGAAAAAGAGCAAGATCATTTGCTTGTAATTATTTCCAGTCCTTCTACTGCCAGGCTGTGCTGAGCACATTGTTTCCCAGTGGTCAGCTCAATGGACCATAGTGTTCACCCTGTTAAAAGAAGACACATGTATGGGTTGCAATGTTTCAGTTTTGTTTTGTTTGCAGTAGGGATGGATGAAAAGAGGTTGCCATATATGAAAATCCCTTTTTGTTTCAACTTAGCAAAACTTAGCAAAAGCTAAGTCTAATTGGATTACGAAAAGCACAAGCGTCTTCTTATGGTTTAGGCTGCTGTAGATGAAATGTCACATTGACTATTGGGAGCGACAGCACTTCTTACATTAACGTAAATACTGAGCTATACTTCTGACTTGGAAATTATCCATCCACACTCCAGTGGAATTATTTTAGGTGACTCGGGTCTCCAAAAAAGCCTCTATACAAAACATTGTTCTGTGAAAGAAATTTCACTCTTAAGCTTGCTCCTTCACATCCCGAAGACAATATGTAAATGAAATCTGATTATTTTCCCTTTGAATCACATGTACTCTGATCATTTTCTGCAGTAATATAATTCAGAATAAAATAAGGGGAAGGATATAAATTTTCATTGACCATATTAAATTGAACAATGTGTATACTTGTTTGGTTTTAGATTTCATTACAAAGGAAATTGAATTGCAGAAAAGAGCCAGTTGAAGCTCTATAGATTTTTCTGCCCCATAAGCTGCAAAGAATATGTTTGAATTTGTTCATTTTTTTCTTTATATGTTTATATGCATCTATTTATATATATATGCATATGTGCAAACACATACATACAGAGTTAAGTGTGCTATAGTTATGAGGAAAAAAGACTCATGCTATTTCAGTTGCTAGAAAGATGCACATGTTTAGTCTTTGTGTATTTCTTTCTCATGTTTTTAATTTTTACTACTTTTCACTATATTCTAGTCAGATCGTTGGGAGTGGGGAGGGGAGGAAAAGGGAGGGAGGAAGGAAATAAATTAAAATATACACTCAGAGTCTTAATTAAGATTTATTTAATCCAGCTACAAAACAGTATTTAGCATCTTGATGAAAGCAGATTGCTTTCACATTTTATGTAATTTTCCATTTTTAAATGAGAAAAGTGGCACTGTATTAGACCTGAATTACAGCTTGGGTGCTGAGACATTTGAGATTTCAAAGCATGCACTTTCTTCGACAATGCATTTGCCACAAAATACAACAAACAGCCCAGCAAAGCTTGCCCTTTGCTGCAGAGCTCCCTGTGCTAACACCAGAGGAAGAACTTGCAGAAGGGAGAAATGGGTGACCAAAGGCAGCTTTCACTTACTGCATGGATCTTTTTATAGCATGACCTTGAAGGCTCATGATATGCAATAAAATGTCAAACAGGACTTACTGCCCAGAGCAGTATCTCTGTAAAAGACAGCCCATGGAAATAACAGTCAGAAGGTACTTTCTAAAGCACAGTGGAGTCTTCTTCTGAATCTTCTACTGAAGTGGATGGCACTCAACTCCTAAGTTATCTCCAGAGGTATCCATATTCACCTGTAAATAACTAAATACTTTTGAATATATGGCCCTCAATACCAAGAGAGAACCATAATAGTGAGATGTAATATGTGATCCAAATCACCGACACTATAGCTATAATTACACCAGTAAACTAAACAGGAGCACAGCATAGACTTCAGCAACAGCATTAGCCAGACTTTCTGAAAGCAGGTGTCCTTCCTTGCATGGCTCATGGTTCATGTCCTTCCTGCCATATTCATGCCAGGTATTTTGGGGGCAAGTATGAAAGATACTTTAGCCCATACAGGTATGATCTCTTGTGTGACATTTGTCCTCAGGGACAGAGAATAGCTGTGGCTAATTCTATTTCTTAGCCTGGAATTATCAGCATACACTTTGCAGGGCTAAATGAGTGACTTTTAGACTTCTAACGCCTTTCCCCCTCCCCTCTTACCCCTACTAAGCCAAGCCTTGGTAGGGATTTTTGGACTAAATTGCAGATGATACTCTTAACCTTCATTTTTAAATCCTAAACAAATGACACAAGCTACAACACAGGGGATAATTTTGGTGGTGAAAACAGGGGTTACATCATCATTATGTCCAAAGGAGAAAAGCTACAAACAAACATTTCCATGAGTATACACTCGTTCAGTAGAAGTATCCATTAAGCACTTCTTTTGTAAAATCTACACCAAAAGATCCCCCAAGCTCCCTGTATGGTCAAGCAGACAATCTCTGCAAACATGGGGGAGGAAAAAATGTGTTTTGAAAGTCTATAATCTCAAGACAACCTGCTGCTCAGTTCTGAAGACTGTCAATGGAAAGAACTCCAGTACCTGACTGAGTGCTTTTTCTGAGGATGGAATTTGCCACTGGCACTTTTATCTTTGCTGTTTATATGTGCACTCTTCCTAAACCAGGCAGCCTTGATGTAAAACTGTATGAACTGGGACATCTAATACATTTTTTACAAGGCTCAGCAGAAATAATACCACCAGTTTCAAAGAATAAAATGAGAAACATAAAGATGCTGTTTAAAATGCTGAAGAGCTCTAGGTAAAAAATATTAATATAAGGCCTGATCCAAAGACTTTTGAATTTAATAGAGTTTCATGATGAATTCAGTGATTCTGGAATAAGTCCCAAGAAGAGCAAAGTACCACCATGTATTAAGCTATAGTTTGGCCCTCTGCACATTTTTAACACATAAACCAATTTCCACCAAGACTGTTCAGCAAACTGTTCTTGGGTCAGTGCTGGCTAGCACATTGTCCTGTGAGCAGGACAAATCACTTAGGGCATCTGTCTGTGTTTGACCTTTGGGACAAAAAAAATCTGGAGGCCTTTAGGGCTCCACATACAAGTGCTCTGGGATGGAAATGGCCTTGTGAGACTATATGAGGCAGACAGAAAGTGCCTGCAGGCATGCATGTGCATGGCAAGCTCTGTCCTGCAGGCACGAGAAGCACAGGAAGAGCATCCTGCACAAAGGGCCCCAGGTTGCGCTAAGCTGTCTTGCAGAAAATGGTATGGTCCTTTTATGTCAAATCAGCATATCCCCAGTTCAGGCCCAGTCACATTTACTGAAATTTGAATTAAGTTCACAACCAAACCCTGTGCATAGCAGAGAAAGCCCTTGCTCTGAAGGAAACTCACCATAAATTAGACATGCAATTAATGAGTAAAATATTCAACTGTTTTCATTTACAGGGACCAACACAATAATCCTATAGTTGGTAACTTATTTACAGAATATATATCTTCTGTAACTATGTCTATGATCATATATAAAATATTTATAAATTGCTTTATCTTCTTTAGACTATAGTCTATAAAATATCTTCCTGATTCTTTTTATAGAATATGCAGGTTTATTAGAATTTCATCAGCAGGAAAATAAAGTAGCTTTATGATCATAAAATGGGTATTTCAAAAAGCTCAGTGCCAACTCCCACTCTCCCAGATTCCTCTTCCTCCACTCCCCCACCAATGAAAGAAAAAACCCAAAACAACAACAACAGCAAGGCTTAAATTTCCCAAACTCCTATTAATTTCAGTGAATCTGGTCCTCAGATGCTGCTTTTTCTGTCACCGCGAGCTTTCATCTGCCAAGTTTGCTCAACCATTGATGGTAGATTGCCCGGTTGCCCTCTAACCGCTTGTGTGCTTACTGCCTGCTGTGGCTTGTGGCACTCTGTAACAGTCAGCAGAGCTGCTCTCCTTCTATATTCCCTGTAAACCCACCTCTGTGCCTGAAGCTTACCAGAGATCCCCATGTGGTTAAGTGGTATGTGATGAATTTTAAGTTTGTTTCTTTTACTGTTACCTTCCTGCCTATTTTATATGCCTTTTACTGCCTCCTTTACTTTTGGGGATGTAGACTGTACTATTTCTGCCTAAAGAAAATTATAAACTTTCCTTTTTTAATTTTTCTTATAGAAAAGAGCCTTTATAGGTGAAAATTTGTACACAAATATTCATTTTTGGTTGTATTTTTCATGTCTTTGTTTAAACAGAAAACTTTATTTTTCCTCCTCTCCTTCCCTCAAAATAATAAGAACCAACATCTGTCATGACTCAAAGGATTACCAAACGAGCAGGTGTGTAAAAATTTTAACCACGGGTACACAGGATTCTATAAGAGATGAGGACACAAAGGAAATTTTCTAATTTTCTTTATTTTATACAGATTGCTGCAAATATATGAACAAAAACCACAATTAGAAAGTATATCCATGATTAATAAAGGGAAAGTATATGTGTATCAAGCTATTGCAAATTACTATCAACAATTAATACTACATTATCGATCAACAGCAGGGCAGCAGTAAATAATAGTAGCAAGCAATCATACAGCAAAAAAACAGTAAGAACCAGGTGGGCATCTACTAATACAGGTTCCTGCAAATTTATCATTAGTGAAGCAATTTATCAACAATTTAACAGCAGTTAACCTTACAGTAGATTACTTATATGGATATCTAATAACTGTATCAAGTGAATTAGATTTCAGAAGAGGCCAAACCTTTCTGGAGGGAAGACCAGCTGATCCCAGAGTGGGGCCTATCCATCCCAGAAATGGGAGGGCAAACTGATCCAACCCCAAGAGTGGGCCCAGAGGGGGACTGGTAAGGGGACATACTCTCACTTCAATGGCAACCTGTGGCACAGTCTGGAGTCAGCCAGCCCTCAACAGTGAGAATCCAAGATCTCATAGAAAGTTCACATTCATCCTGTTTAGGAAAGGAAAAGTACATACAGCATGGGAAGTTCTCAGTGAGAGAGGCTTCATTTTCCATGAAAATAAAGTCTTTTACAGAAATGTAAGAGAGCATGTAGGACACTATCTCTTTGAGCAACAAATACATGATGTTAATTTTATTTTTCACCTGTCACAGCCAACAGATGATGATGTTTTCTTTTCTTTCAGACACATTTCTAATTTCTCAGACTGTTTCCACTTTTTCATATTATAAATTGCCATTACAGCTTCTTGATATTGCATTTAAAAGAAGCACCTCAGGATGCTTCCTGTTTCTAGATACTCCAGCTGCACTTCAAAGAGGCCAGTTGCACTTTTCAAGAATGTTTCTGGTTCCAGAGACAAAGTACCAAGCTCACAGCTCCTGGACTGGAAGGACTTTCTCTCTTCAGTAGTTTTCCTGTCTAACCAGGCCACCTTTATGGCTTCTCACATCAACATACTACGTTCATATTTCACTGTTACAGTGACTGAATTCTTTTCCATTTGAGCTGCCCAGAAGAAAAAAAAAATCATAAAAAGAAAAACTAAAAAGGAAAATATTGATCTGTTTTTCTCTCTCTTCTCAGATTTTGAAAAATGTTTTTGACAACAATGACAATATTTCTGTACTGCCTGAAATGTCCCAAGAGAAACAAACCTACTTAGGAAGGCATTTATCCTCTAAGGAGTTACCAGGCTCAAACATCTGTTTTCTGAGTGATGAGAGGTTAAGAAGATGGAGACAGAGTCACAGGAGATATGCCAGTACCCCAGGGAAGAGAGGACATGAAGATTCACATAAAGCCTCGCAAAACTCAGCACACTCTGTGATTTTGGATACATTTGAGGTCTATATTCTTAAATATGTGTCTACTTTGATATTTGAGGATTACCTGAAGGTTGATCCACACTTACACTTATCCAGAATATTAAGTGCATCCTTCCTTATGCAAATCACTTATAATAGTCTGTATCAAAGCTCTTTATTTCAGCATAAATTTAAATTTGATGTCTTACATATTCCTTCATGCCGTGCAAAAAGACACCCCCTGGAAATCAGACTATGGATTTTCTTTTCCCTTCTGGTAACTGGAGTTCAGAAAGACTGAAAGATGGGAGTAATAAATTTGGGACTTTCTGTTCATTGACTTAGAGTATTAACGATCTGTGTGCTTTCTTTTCAAATTCAACACAGCAAAACACAGTTGAAGCCGGGAAGCAGGCAGGGAGAAAGCATATTTCAGAATTATCAGAATTTGCAAAGCAAGGATGGAAAGTATTGAGGCGCAAAATTTCCAAGCATGTGTTGGAAGCTGTTTATAAAGTTTTAATATTTAACAGAATCTGATCTAATTCTATTAACATAACAATTCAAGATTGTTAAGAAAATAATACCTTCCTATCCTAGAAAGATGTTAATTTTTGATGTTGTGTGTAAATTTACAACCAAATTGGCAGGTGTCTTCAACAACTTAAAGTATTAAAATAATTTTAAAAACAAAGAATTAAAATTGCTAATTATGGAAATATTTATTATCCTTAAGTAAGGATGTACTTAGATTTATACCATGTTCCTAAATATTTATGTGTTTAAAAAATCTCGTACTTTTCCCCCTATGTTTAGTTTTTAATAAACTGCTGCTTTTCTGGGTAACATAGGTAATCAATGATCATTCACAGTCGTCTGTCTCCCTACTTTTCAGCACTAATCACTGAAAACCATTGAAGCAAAAATGTAACTTCCTATTTGCAGCCTGTGTTAATGAAGTTCTAAAGCATACATACTACTTAACTCTTAAATGAATTACAAGTCCTGGATATAAAGTGGTTGTGTGTGCATTTTTAAACAATGTTTAAGTAGCAGCTCTTTTCTCTAGCTGCAGTTGTTTACAAAATGCCTGTATTTTACCTGCATTTTTGCTCTAATTACTAAAATAACATTTTTAAACAGCTGTTAGTTCTTCTGTCAATAGCTGTTGTTTTATAATCACCAGTAATGAGCCAACGAGATTCTCTCTGCATTCCCTCAAGCTGTAACACACAAGGAGGCAGAGTTTTCCAACTTATTTTTATTTAGCTAACATTTCAAGCACAAAACTTGAAAAGGTTTTTCAATGACAGAAAAGGGGAGAACTTGTACTATATAAATGAAAGCCCTGTTCATCCCTCATTTACAAATTAAATGAACTGATACCTGTAAGTGGGGTGAGGTTTCCTTTTTTGTACCCAGAGATAAAGTATTAGCTATCTATTAAATGATTCTCTAATGTGAAGGAAAGAAAAGGACATGTTTAACCCTATCATGATTTATTTAAATGTTTCAATGTCACTTTTAATGCCATGGAATATTCAAAATCTTGTACTTCTACTCGAGAACTATGGTATTTTGCAGGTAGCTCCAGGGAAATTAATAGTAATGTTAAAAATGCACATCTATTATCAGTGAAAGAGTTCTAAAATAAGACTTGAAAGAAGTTAGTCATGGTACCCTAGATTAGTAGAAAGGTTTGACACATCTGCTTATACCCTGAGTTCTCAGGTTTGAAGAGCATGGTTCTGTTTAAAATCAGAAAAGGCATGGAAATGTGAGCCCAAGAGAGCTATATGAAGTACTTAAACTCTAGAAGACAGAATACTTTGGAAGAATTGAAAAGGTTTTTTGCATATGCTATTTTTGGTTCAGAGTTTCTGACAGCAACAAAATAAATGTCACTCAGTATAGACCTCAGTATAAAGCTTTTCTTCTCCAGGGAGTCTAACTATAGGAATGATGGACAAACCTCAAACAGAGGTTTTTCAGTCTAAACACAGACATCCAGAAACTAGAAGTGTAACCAAATCCTCCAAATGTCTTTGGATGTGTAAGAGTGTTTGTGTGCTTGAGTATTAGAGTTGCCATTCCCTTCCTGTTAGGCTACAGGATTCTTTCCAGCACAATTTAAATGTCCCCAAACTTTATGGAAGGAGGTCAGTAAAATAGCAGCACACTCAAGGTCAAGAGATCTTCAATTAACATTCAAATGTTATTATACAGCTTCTACACCTGGCATTTGGGTGACATGTTCTTTTTCCAGCTCAGAGGACTTTCATTACATGTGGCTTTCATTACATGCCACAAGACACTAATAGCATGCTATAGGATACAGACCATAGCTGGTTAGATTCATTCCCAGCCACACTCCATCCCACAGTCATTCTTCCCCTTGGGATCTCCCAGTGGTATCATGGAGGACTTTAGGCATGCTTGTAGCTTCACTCACACAAATCCTGTTTAGGGCTTAGTATTGTAAAATGAGATAGAAGATAATGCATAAAATGGACTAGAATTGCCAGAGCTGCAAGAGCTGACATACGTTTTGTGACTCCTTAAATAGCTTGGAAATGAATCCAAACTACTCACAGATATCTTAAGGGTTTTGTGCTGGAATAAGCTCGACACTTACAGATGTTATGCTGAAAAACACTTTATATATAAAATATTTATAAAGCACTGAAAAATGTCACCCACTTCAGGCTACTCCTTCCTGTTCCTTCTCAGGAGCTTTCTGAAATGCTAGCTGTAGGCAGTTTGCCACTAAATGGCTTTGATGAATAGTACATGAAACTGTAATATGAACAAAATTATGTGACAGCTACATGGACGATGGCATGTACGTGGAGGGAAGTCAGTGATGGATTCAGCCTGTATGCTCATTCCCCATGAAAGAGAAGACACTATAGCACCGAGGAATAGCAATGAACTCACACCTCATTTTCTGTCTTTCTGGGAAAAGCTTCCACAAAGTAGAATTTTCTGAACAAATGAAAAGCCTGTGTTCTGGAAAATATATGAAAGAGATTATATGGTGTTGGAGATACTTAATTGTGTCTGATTATTAGATGAAGGCTAGGTAGTTTTTGGCAATTCCTTTTACATATTGACAATGATTATTAATAAGGAATCTGTACCCTCAAAACCATTATATTGTTGGACCATTGCTAACTGTGACCTACAATAAACCTTGTTCTTTTTTTTACCATTCCTTTAAAAAATAAAAGGCAAGAAAAGCTATTTTATTATTATGCCTTGTTTTACAAAATACAGTCAATTGCATTTGATAATTTGTTGATATATTTAAAATTAATTTTTGGAAAGTATGCTCTTTATGCCTTCCCGATTGAGCCATGCACATTAGAAATGTGATGATTTGGGAAAATTTCCAAATTTAAATTATAAAAAAAAGGTACTGATTGAATTCAATGTTAAAAAAGAGTATATCTATAAAATTTTCACTTTTTCCCTGAAAGGTTAGAATCTATCTTGAAATTAGCACCTGTTATCAAAATAACTGGTCATAGCTGTTATTTTACATTTCATTGAAGTGATGTATCATACAGCAGAATTAGAATAAGTTTTAAGTCTAATTAGGTTTTGAAGGTCTTTTTGTATTACCCCATTTAGTGGATCTCTGTTTAGCAGATAAAAATATCTGCTGACAGAAACTGGTTTGGAAAATTGACAAAAAATCTCACGGAGGCTATGTTAATCTCTCCAATGATACCTTCCTCATACCGAACATCTGGGAAGTCTTGTAATATATGCTTTGCTTAATAGTTAATTATCCCACATGTTTCAAGAAAAGGGGGATTTTTAAAAAAAATTCTTTTCTTTCAACACAGTTTACATACTTTGATAAAAGTAATTCTTTTATATCCTCTTTTATAAAGTATCAGATACTAAACATATGATACTTACATGCACAACGTAATTCAGTGAACCATTTCACCCCTTGGATTTATTCTACAATTAAAACCACTCTTTTAGTTCCATAGAAAGCCATAGTTGGGCTCCTAGGACTCTCTGTTTTAAATATAATTGCTTCTAACTTTCATATAAGGCCAGTCACTGACATTTGTTGTCGTTGACTGCCTTGTACATTAGAGGTGGATTTTTAAGATGTACAAATTAGAATTACGTTTCTAACTGGATGATTCATTGGCATGGCTCTCACAGATATACATCTGCATGACTGTATTAAAATTCTTCCTACTTGCCCTTGTATGGATTTCTGCTGGCCTGAGTTAGGACTTCCTAAAGAAAATCATCTCACAGAGCACAGCAAAGTGTATCAGTATTCAGTGTTCTTCTATTTTCTCTAGGCATTTCAGTCTCTAGCTGATAGACAGCTGCAGCATGATGCCCATTCAAAGGGAATTTGGGGCAATTGGAGTCTAGCTCCTTTTCCAGTAGTAGAAAAGGAGGCAGTCTGAATGTTAGCCTGCGATTCCTACTCAGAGTAATTTCATTTCCATTGGTGAAATCAAGAGCAGAATTATGCCCAGATTGTCTAGTAAAGAGCAGGATGTAATGAAGGCTGGATTTACTGTTACAAATCCTCTTAGGGTATTGCTACAGAAAAGATAAGAAAAATAATTTAATTTCATGAACAGTTCAGCAGTTGTAAAATCCCATGCTATGAAACAGAAAGGAGACTTTTGGAGAAAGGCTTCCTTGGGATAGCAAACTGCCACAGTGCATCAGAGCATCTCACTGAAGTCCCACATCCAGACACACCTCTGTGTTATTTTTAAATGAAAAATGCTCTTCTTTTGACAAAAAGCCACCTTCACTTGAGAAATTATTCTTTTTTCCCCCATCACAATGAAATATTTATTTCAAACAGAGGAAAGATTTTTTTCCATTTTTATTCAACATCTAAACCTATATATTGCAGATAATATAATACTGCTTTTCTTCTCCCATATGTCTTCTGAAGTATATATTTAAATCATTAAAACAAACTTTACTTCCATTTGAAGACTGCTTTTGTATTCTGGATCTACTCAATTAGTTTTCCGCTTCAAGGTATTTTACATGTCTTTTAAAATTAGACAAAAGACAATGAATATGAACCCCAAATGCCTCATTTAAAAACAATTTGAACTAGTATAATGAGCATAAATCATTCTAATAGAGCAGTTTTACATCAATTATGACACCATTATTTTTGAGCTCATTACTGATTTTATAAATAAAACAGTAACCTTTCATCACTATACCATGTAGATGACTAAACTGTATTGTGTCGTGACATGAAATGGGTGTCATCTTGCACTTTCAATGATGTACAATTATTGCCCACATTATTTAAGTACTTGACAGCCTTGTGCTAACTGCAATGCAGAATCACACCATGCAAAGTGTGCATCATTTTCCTAAAATCACAGGGAATAGGAAAGCTTTTGCACCACTTTTCTACCACTCTCTGTTAAATCAACTTCCTTAGTAGAATCATAGAATCATTCAGGTTGGAAAAAACCTTTAAGATCATTAGGTCTAGAGAACAAGTCTTATGAGGAATGGCTGAGGAAACTGGGGTTGTTCAGCCTGGAGAAAAGGAGGCTCAGGGGAGACCTTATCACTCTTGAGAACTCCCTGAAAGGAGGTTGGAGTGAGGTGGGTGCCAGTGCCTTCTCCCAAGTAACAAGTGATAGAAAGGTCTCAAGTTGCACCAGGGAATATTCATCCCTATTCATGTAAAAACACTGATCTTGAAAACAGCTATTCAGATATCTGGTGAAGTTATTGAAATATCTTGGGTTTATGTGGGTTCAGGCTGCCACTGGAAAAGGGAAGGTCACTGACACAAGCATGATGATGCATTGCTGAAGCAGTCTACTAAGGGCAAGGAAAGGTTAGAAATTAGGAGAGAGAGGAGAAATCAAGATCCTACGTGACAGTAAAGGAAAGTGGCCTTCTGCACAAGGGGAAATTTGCTTCAGGGGTCCCTCTCACTCTAGGGATGTGGCGACCTTCGTGTACTCTTCATCTCATCCTTCCTACTCATCATCTAACAACATCACTGCTCCAAGCAGATTATGAAAGGAATACTCAATGCAGGAGGCTGTAAACATTACAGTGCAGTATTCCCAGACCTGTGCAGTACTTGTCTAAAGTCATGTCCATGCTGTTAAATAAAAGAGCTTGTCCTCTGTCCTTGAAACCCAGTGATATGTCATTAGGGCTAAACTGTCTTCCCTCTGTTAATAACAGAGTTGCTTTATATCTACTGAATATTAATAAACATCTCCAGCCCATGTTATCCTTCAAACCATGTTCGGGAATTGGTTGGGAGAACACTTATTAACATAGGCTGAATTCATGCCAGGTAGCATGCAATTAATTAAGTAATAAGAACCATCATGAGGTGGTTTTGAAGGGTGCTCCCTGGCCCTGATTATTTCACTGATGTGAGTGCAGTGACTTAAAAGAAATGTCTTAGGAGATCTAGAGCACAAGAGCAAGAAGTCACATTGAACTCTGGACTGTAAATAACAGATATCTGGAGGCTCACATCTGGCCCCATTTCAACAGCTAACAGACAGCAACAAAACGACAAAAAAAAAAAAAAAGGTTTTTTTATAAAATCGCTGGAGGGAAAAGAAAGTACAGAACAAAGAAATGTGGGCTGGAGACCCCCAGGCAGCTCTTAACAGACTGGACACATCCACATCAGCATGCTGCTGGACTAGGAAAAGGCCAGGCTTTCAGCATCACCTTAAACTGGTACTGACGGCATCACTAAGACAAGGAGGGATTTCTTTTCTACCTCTCTTTGGACTTCCAGGTGATAATGACAAGGAACTAGGTGCATATTTGCACTATGTTCTGAGGCATGCAGGCAGCCATCTCCAATTCAGAAACAACGTTCTGGTGCAATACATCTGCTGGGGGTTGTGCAACATTAAGACTGTAGTACATCTGTCTTCTCTGCTCAGTATTTCTCTTTATAGCAGTTTAAAACAGAAGGAGCAGAAATTCCATAACAGAGATTTTGCACTCATAAGATTTTAGACTTAAGTCATGGAAGCAAGCATCATCCTGTCTCTCTTTTATTTGTTTTAGAAGACATGTTTACCTGAACTCAATGTGACTTCCAGATACTTTCAAACTCCCCTAACATGAAAGTAATAGGGCTGGTGCCTTCTAAGACAGATTAACCCTGACAGATATAGGAGGTGGGGTCAGGTCCAGAGTATTATTTCTTTCCAGAACCTTGCTTTATCACCTGTTTATTACACTTTTTCTGCACTCTACTAAGCTGGAAGCATGACACTCAATAGGGATTTTGATGATGCTCTTTGCATGAGGACCATATATAAAACTCTGCACTTGCCACCAAACTGATAGTTTTCTTAGTGGCTGACTTATCTTCCTACCACCCTTTTATTCTGAAAGATAATAGTTTATTACTTGCTGTGCAGAACTTCTACCATTTTCCATCCCTGACATGATATTAGCTTCCTAGTACAGTGAGTCTCAATTGCCAAGTGTTTGCCAAAGTACTGTGATACTGAATATCAGTGGTGAGGCTATTTAGATTGATGGAAGGACTTAACTGATGGACTGGTGTGAGCAGGTAGGAAACTTGCACTCTATAAAAGGAAGTGATTGCTCAGAAACAGTCTCTAACATGATATGATGCAGAACTCAAACTGCTTTCAGGCTTCAAAACAAGGTCAGAAATCTTGAAATTTCTGCCTAGCATGGCTACTGGATAATAAAAAAAATAAGAGGTATGAAAAATGAAGAATGTGCTGCTTGAATTGTATTACATAAGTGATTGGGATTGGGGAAAAGATGATCCTTCCATAATGATTTGCACAACGGCATAAACCAGGTGTCCCATCTTGTCACTCTCCTGCCATTGGTCTGAGAATGGACTGAGTCCCTGATGAAAGGAAGGTGTGCTATACCACTTCCCAAATAGTATATCTGAAGACTATTTTCAGAAGAGCAGGGTTGATCTCTGTCCCAGGCCCACACCACCATGTGTTACCCACAGATATACATCTCTGTCTGGTTCTTCCATGGGAACATCACAACACATTTACTATACCTATATGTATGAAAACTGGTTAAAGATAAAACAGGAAACCATAGGTAAGACTAAGATAATTCATACATTTCAAAGAAGACACAAACCATAGACCATATTTATATCACTTCATGCTTTAAAGTAGCTATAGCAAAGTTAGGAAAGTAGCATTTATGGTGTCTGCAAGTTGTCTGCAAGTTACACCTGTGTTTTTGAGCAGATAGCTAGTTAAGCTTTACCTTATCTGGAGATATATTATTGTCAAGATATCCTTCATTTTTCCATGGACTATGCTACAAGTAGCTGAAAAATATACTACCCTTTGATGGATATTTTTGGCAAACTCCCCACTGAACTAATATTTAGAAAATAACAATGTAAATCAAAAGTATGGGAAGACTATAACTCATTCCCTAATGAAAATTAGGTTGCAGTTTCAAGCCTATAGACTAGATAGTGCTAAACACACGTTGCATCATGTTATTGTAGAAGCATACTTACAGCCTTAGCTGTAGACCTACTTTTAGCCATTGACATGTATATGTGTTTGTGTTCAATCCCTTTTCATACCACCAACTATAGGTCCATATTGGCATCATGATTACTTATCTTCCAGCAGTTTAATGAAATCTAAGATTTGTAGCTCTTGATTACAGGTGGTATCAACTATCCATTGATATCATGATCAAAGATGTTAAAATCATATGATAGTCACAATAGGTACATACTGGGGGAAGTCTCACCATATTATTTAGTACTTGTGTCAGTTATCAACCTATAAAATAGTGTTTTACAAAGCTATAGAGAGAATAATCATATACTATAGGGATAGAAATTATCTCAGTAGAACATCAAATCAACTTTTCTTGCTTTAGATTAAAATTTAATGAAGAATTGCGGGGTGTTCTTATCTTACAATAATGATAGACTTGAAGGTACCTAGCAAGATGACAATGTATGTTAATTCTAATCCCAACAAATTAATTTTCAAGTGGTAGAATTTTCTTCTTTATAGATTAAACACCTTCAGAAAGGATATGTAATTTATTAAAAAACACAAATGTGGGCAGTAATTACTAATATTTAATGGCTAAGTTCAGAAGAAAAATGTCAAAATAGACTCCTTCAGATTTTTTTCTAATACATGGTCCATTGCACGAGTTATTGTCATCAAGCTCTGGGAAAATGGAGTGAAGGGTGGCCCTAGTGAAATTCATGGTCAGTCCAGGGCTGGAAGGACAATTCCACCAAGTGTAAAGTCAAATCATTGTGGTGTAGGCATATTAAAGAAAATGTGTTGAAATCAACCAATTCCAAACCACTAAAGACAAAAATATGGACACTGCATGGGCTGGGTTGATCATGTGTATAAGTATGGAAAGGGAAGGATTGCTCTCTAAGCAATATTGTATTAAGGAAGTGTCTGAAAATAATCAATGGTTATTTTAATAAAAATTGTTCACATTACTCCCTCACAGGTAATCTGCATTGACAAGGCAGAACTCAAGACAATTTAGGATTCATCACTGTGTTGCATCTATTCTTTTTGCAAAATAACACAGACAAGTGGGACTTGAATTCCAGTGGACATTTGAAAAGCTTTCTCAAATAAATAAAAATACCTTTATGCCCATGTCTGTTCAGCCATAAGCCTAATGGCTCCTATTGACATTTATCTAAAGAAATTTTATTTTACAAGTAATGAAGAGTGGAATAGAAAATATTAAGCTGGAAACATACTGAAGGTCCATCTCCATGTCTTTTACCTTAATACAAGAATCTCCTGTTATTTGCTTTAGATTTAAATGGAATGTTTCAATTTGGCTTTAGAAGTACATGAAACAGTTGAAGCATGAACATTTAAAAGATGCAGTATGGAAAGGCAGGAGGGAATGTTCTTATCTTGTTTTCTGTGTGCAGAAAATGCACTAGATGTGCCTGAAGTACCCCTCTGTTCTAAGAACACGTACCAGTCCTTCACAGCCAAGGAAAAGGCTGAGAGAGCGGGGTCTGTTTAGCTTGGAGAAGAGGAGGCTGATGGGGGATTTTATCAGTGCTTGTAAATAACTAAAGGGTGGATGTCAGGAAGATGGGGCCAGGCTCTTCTCAGTAGTGTCCAGTGACAGGAATAAGGGCAATGGCCATAAACTGGAAAATGAGAGGTTCAACCTCAACATGAGGAAATACTTCTTCACTGTGAGACTAAAAGAGCACTGGAACAGGTTGCCTAGAGAGGTGGTGGAATCTCCATCTGTGGAGACTTTCAAAAGCCGCCTGTGTGATCTACTCTTGGCGATCCTGCTCTGGCAGGGGGGTTGGACTAGATGATCTCCAGAGGTCCCTTCCAACCCCTAACATTCTATGATTCTGTGATGTTATGTATACATGTTCAAAAGCTTCATTGTGAAGGAGAGAGAACAATTTATGCTGAGTTCTACAGCTCTCTGATATGCCTTACAGTCCAAGAAATTTTCAGACACAGAAGAATTGTGACATATAAGGCATGAAATTTAAAACAAAAAGTCACAGCTAAATTATTTGTAAAGTTACTACTACAGAGATACAGATCCAAATCTTCTGTGGGCATAAACTGATGGAGCTCTTATGTCTTCAGTGAAGCAATCATCTTACCTGCTTAAATCAAATTATCCTTTCCCCATTTCAAGAATAGTGCAGTATAACAATCTAGGCAACCAAGGCTACCTAAAATGTGGGATCCTTGTTCAAGGTGAAGTCAGTTTCTGAGTGTGGCTCCATATGGAGTGTCCTAACCTCCCTCACAAAACTATCTGAGTCACCTGCAGCTCTACGGAGGGTGTAAAGAAAGCGAGTAAAAGGACTAAATTCAGTAAGTGTAGGAAGGAAAGATAACATTTTTAGATTTTTTTAAAAGCTGTTATCCACAGCTCCTTAGTGAGTTCCTAAGAGACAAAGCACTTTCAAGTCTTACATTTCTTCATCTTTACCTCCTCCTTCTCCTTTTATGTACATAGCAGGGTTTGACTCCGAGGTGCAATGTCAAACGATTTTTAGTACTTTGTAATCAAAGGCAGGAGAAGGAAGTTTTTCCTCAGCCTTCTGCTATTCTTGAAACCTTCTCCAACTGCCCCATTTCTTTTTGAGACTTAGTAATCGGAAAAAGGAACATTTCTGTATTTGAAGTAGGCTTAAAATGGGATGTTTCAATAGGACAAAGCCATACTTCACCTGAAGGCTGACTTCAAAACACACAGAGCCTTCTGTGAATGCATCAGGCTCAATGGGCATGTGGAGACATTCAGCGTGTTTTGGATTATGGATTTGACAGTTGTTTTACTGTAGCTCCTTGAAGAGGTTTTTAATGAAATTTTCTGGGCACATCATAAAGTATTATTACTACAGATTGATTGCCAGTTACTTGTTCATTCTGGCAGAAAAGTTTCCATATATCAAGATCAAGATGGGATCAATCCTGTCCCCTGTATTAAACTTAAAGGAGGAACTAAATAAGGACCATATTGGCTGGAAGTAGTTTAACGGTTTAACAGTCGGTGATTTTTGGATCCCATCTCCTTCCCATTTCGTTCATGAGGGAAACATCTGAAGGAAAAATTCCCTTGCTGAGGTAAAAAAAAAAAAAAAAAAAGTCAATTAGCCTATTTGATATTGTTGTTATTATTTTGAACAAGTTCAGAGAAATTCTAAGTTCCACCCTGGTGTTGCTGCCTCCAGCAGTGTTCAAATGGCCCATCTGTTACAAGGTGGTGACATTTATTTCTACTCCCTGAACAACTAAGGCTCATCCCTAACATGTGTGCAAAGCAGAAAACACCCAAGCCATCAATATTTATGCCCTCAATCCATTTTTTGGTTGCCCATCCACATGGGGCTAATGGGCAATGCTGAGGGACTGCACAGGTGGCTGATGTAGGTTCAGTGGCTCAAGGGGCTCTGGTTGGTGCCAAAACATAAGCAGAAGTTCTTGAGCTAGTTCTACTAGTGAACCTGTCTGTGTATTTTGTTGAATGCCAAAGCCCAGGCCTTACTCCTCTGTTGTACAGCACTGAATTTTTTTCTACATCTTCTAGACATACCTAACTACACAGAAAATCAGGAGGAGGGTTTGATACAAGTAGGACATAGCCAATGAACTCCTAGACAGCAAGCACAAGTGCATTGAAGCCACATTGGTAAGGATTTAAAGGCTATCTTATAAAAGAGTAACTCAGAGTCCAGAGAGGTTTTAAACAGTTTGTACTAAATACTGGTTTTGTCATGTTTACACTGTGACAGCTATGTCAAAGCCAACATGAAGAGCTCAGTGCAGATGGCCATCACATCTGTGAATGGGGTGGAAACAAATCCACAGAATACAGATATTTAATTACGGCAAACGGTGGGATTATTATTTTGCTGATATACGGCCCCCAGTGCAATGACTTTGGCACTGAATGTGATCATTCTGAAAAGAGGAATCTTACAGAAAGTGTCTGAGCTCAAAAATATGCAAAAATAAAACTAAAGCTGGGAAAAACAGCCAGACTTCTTTGTTGAGGTTTCTACCACAAAATTTGAAAATGCAAAAGGAACTAGCAATAAATAGGTGTATAATTTAAACATGTATTTCACATTTTTATCATTGCTACTTCTCCTTTAATGAGATGCATATAATATTCAGCTCCAGCCACAGAGGCAGTCTACCACCAAAACAATAAAAAAATGCTGAACTCTGAAAGAAATCTAAAAAAAGAAAAAAAAAAAGAAAAAAAAAAAGCATAGAAATCACTTGAAATACTAATGTGCTTTGTCACTGTTTTTATAATGGACCAATCCATGCTGTGAGTAGGGTGTTGGTAGTAGAATTGTGTTGACCACATTGAACAAAGTGTTATATAAACATACAAAGGGGCAATTGCTATTTAAAGTCTAGGCAGCTAAAGAAAAACACGTCTGGAAGGAAGTAATTTTTGCAAGACTATATTCAGTGGCAAATCCAGGAGAAGAAGGCAGGTTTCACAAATGCCAAAGAAGTGCTGCTATTGCCCAGATGCTATAAAACTTTGTTGTATGTTGACCTTGCTAGGGGCTCTCTTAAAACTTCATCTCACAAAGACAATTATCCCGTTCATTTTCAGCTGTCCTCTTACATTTATTCCAAATCCTTCCATTAGATTTTTCACATCTAATTCTGTTCTTTTTTATATTTTCTAAAACACTCTCATAATCTTTATATCCATCAAGGCTTTTGTGAGGGGATGAGCTTTGGAGAATAAACGTGAACTGCTTCACTTCACAACTGTCCCAGCTAATACACTTTGGCAATGTGGCAACTTCATGGGCAGCAGCATTTGAAAGCTATTTGTTAAGAAGATCTATCCCTGGCTTCATCCTTCACTTGCTGCTTACTACATGAAAAGATGCATTATATTGAGCATTTTCTCAGTGTAAAGTTTCATGTGCCAAGAATGATTAAAGTACCTGAATTAATGTAATCTATTCCTCAGCATATTTTCTTATTTCCTTTCCATTTTATTTCCTTCCTTCCTGCTTCTTCACCTCCTACAAAGGCATCATGCCAGAGTACTATATAAGTGTCAGATGAAGACAGCTAAAACACAGAAAAGTCAAAATCCTGCCTTAAAGTATTGGGGGGGGGGGGGGGGGGGGGGGGGGGGAGGGTTTCAGCGGGGGTTGTTTGGTTTGGGGCTGCGCGTTTTTTTTGTGGTTTTTGGTGTGACAATTTTTTT
>JANIJG010014289.1:27594-58527 GCA_024611175.1 Megaceryle torquata
AAAGAAAAAAACATGAGGACAGACGAGTGTGGGGGGGGTGGGTCGGGGGGGGCGGGGGGGGGGGGGGGGGGCGGGGGGGCGGTGGGTGAGGGTGAATCTTACAGTGGTTTGGTAAATGGACTTCGGCCATTTTCTTACTGTTTCTCCTGGGCAAATTTTCCTACTACTACTTTAAAAATAAAATGAAGGGAAGGGAGAGAAGGGAGTGGTAAAGAGAGAAAGAAGTGAAGGAAGTTGTAATCGCCAAAATGGTGCAGTAGCAGCAAACTGTGCTGCATTGCAGGCAATTTGAGCCAGTTCAGGCAAAAAACCTCTTGCATTCTGAGTCCTGAGCTGGTGAAGATTAAATATATTCATTTGTTCAAACTTCTCTTCTGTGTCAGGTAGATCCAGTGCTTTAATCCACAGTAATCAATTATTTTCTATAGGTCACACATACACAATGTTTTTTTATTGCTATGAACAGCCCATTCCATTATTTTATTTTAGATGAAGGAAAATTTAAGATCAAAATGGTAGGGCTAGATTGCCAGAAACTTCAAATTTCTCTAGTAGTTTTAACATTTTTGATAGAGCTAGGGTGATTTATAGCAGCCCTAAATCTACTTCCTCTCATATTATAATATCCTGACGAATGTGCTCAGCTGTTGATATACCAGAGGTATAAAAGGTAAGCATTGAAGAATTTACTGCAAAAAGCCATTATATCTTGAAGTCACAAGGGACACAGTGAGAATGTAGAAATGAAAAAGAGGAAGGGTAATATGACCCTGTCTACATGGATTACTTCCTTAATCTTCAGCCACCGCTGTTGGTTTCTCCACGTCTTAATTAGAGCTTGCAACTTGTTGCATGAAAAGGACTGGCAATTGTGGTGTTAAATACGTCTTTCTAATGTTCTTGTTTCTATTGGGATATAGTTTAAACAGTGTAAACTCAGGTATTTGAGCTTCCTAAGTTTTTAAAAATAACTTCAGGCAATTAGAGAAAGGTCTGTTTTGTAGTAGCTCTTTCTGCAGCTCACCTTTGCTTACCCAAACTGTGGTAGCTTTTGAGTTACTCTGTCTCCATACCCCTTATACATTAGAAAATCCACAGTATTCAGTCCAAGGCAGAACATGGAGATTAAATTTGGTACTACAACTCAACTGAGTGCCTCACACCCCTACAGAGAAACCATCTCCCAAATATTGATGAACTATTTTGAGTCTTCTGATGCCAGAAACTGACTGCATCTTCAATGGCCACAAATCATCATGGCACAACTGAAGACAAATGACTTAAGTCAGGGTTTAGCTTTCTTGAGATGTCGACTGACATTAATTAAAAGAGGATACAGAATGGCTAAGTTTCTGGAATTGTTATTTTTGTTGCAAAGACAACACCTGTACATGGACATACTATCTGTACTCAATCAGAGATGGGAAACAAGATTGCAAAAGTACCGAGAGCTTTCAGTGAGAGTTTTGTAGTTAATTCCTATAACTTTTTCTGATTTATTTGCTTTAACCTGATTTTATTTCAGAATTTGCAATACATAACTGATGTTCCCAGTAAGACTGTTGAAGTGTTTTGCATCTACACATTCAGTGGTGCCTTCATGAGGACATGCCTGAAAATTGCCCAGAATCATTCACTTACTCGAGGCCCTAAGAAGTGACAATGAGGTAATTTGCTTTCAGTGGTGGATTTGGTGACAGTTGCTTATTCATGACAAAAATCAAGTTGGAAGTTACAGTGAAGTTTCAAAGCCCAGCTGCTTCCACAGAAAGCTGGAGATCAAATGCATTCGGGTTGTCATGTGAATCTATCAAGGCTAAAGGAAAGAGGGATTTGTGTTACATCTTTATAATTCCTCACTTCTGTTCCTCTGAAACTGAAATGAAAGGTGTTTGAAGGAGGAGGCTTTATCATGTTGTACTTGCCAGGCTCCTTTCATCAGGGTCCCAGGATCCCACTCAAGTCAAGGAATATGAAGGTATGTCAGAGAAGACTTTCTATACAGGGTGCCCATATTGCTTTACAAGAGCTAACATTACAAATCTCTGGTAGTGTCCCTCCTACGCTCCAGGAATGGGTAGGATAAGATACAGGAAGAAAAGAGAGTAAATCACAGAGTAGTTTGGACAGAGCTGTGACAAAGCTGACGACTGGTCCTTCACTTCTCAGGGACAATTAAAGCTGTTGGTAGTGAAGTGAAATTAAAGAATACTTTAAATACACCCTGGGCAGCACTTGAATTTGGATACACAATATACATTTTACCTCTCATGCTCTTGATCCCTAGGAAATAAATTGTCTAGATAATTTTTTAATCAATATAAGACTTCTACTGCCATCTTTTTCCCCACCACATTACTGTGGCATAGGAAAAAATGTAGTAAAGTTCTGTGAAGTCAGCTTTTGGAGAGCTAAGGAAACTCTACTGCATAACAAGGATCCTCCAACATCCCCTCCAGTCCCTTTGCTTCACAATCGGCAGTGAATTTAACTCATGGAGGGTGAAGCCTAGGGGTCAAAGCATGTCATGCACGCCTCTTTGCTCACACTTATCAGGCAAATCCCTCCCTGCAGTCTCCAAAGCAGCTTCTGCTACAGTTGGCTGATGAGCCTTGGCATGAGTCAGAAAGAACCTTATTTCATTTGCATGGGTGAGAACCACTATGTCACTGAAAGCAATTTGGTTATTTTTATTACAATTCATTGAGTTTTCAGTGAAGGGAGAAACAAAATTATATCATCCTTCCCATATAATGATCTCTGCTTAGAATAACCTGTTTACTGTAATAAATGCCTGGTAACAGATGCTGGATTAAAAAAAAAAAAAACAAACCAAAACTCTTGTCAAATGAGAAAGGGTAAATTCCTGATTTTTAATAGAAAGAATTAATTTTGATAGCATACCCTTTCATCATAAAAAGGATGATATTTCTAGAACTACCACATCAGTGTAATAAAGTGAATGGTGTACCTGTTTTACTGACAGACGTGTTGGTCCTTTACTAGAACTGCATTTAGGCACCAGAAGTCTGGGAATCAGCAACACAAGGAGAAAAGAGGCAGTCCAGTGATGAGTATTCTCTAAGAAGAGATGGAAAGACCAGAATCAATGATTAATGAACCAATAAATTAGGTAATCTGTGAAAAATAGTGGAGAAACTATCCCAAAAAGCTATTTACCTATCAGGCATTCCTATCAGCTCAGGGGAAAGCAGACCCATGACCCTCTAGGGAAGAGAGTTCTCCTTTTTCATATCAACACATATCACAGAATCACAAGAAAGCTGAGGTG
Source organism: Megaceryle torquata (assembly GCA_024611175.1). Taxonomy (NCBI): domain Eukaryota; kingdom Metazoa; phylum Chordata; class Aves; order Coraciiformes; family Cerylidae; genus Megaceryle; species Megaceryle torquata. Next base: position 30,887 of record JANIJG010014289.1, read on the forward strand.
GGAAGTCAGATTTATGGCTCCCAGGGCTTCTTTGCATTTTTCCAACAAAATCTTAGCGCCAGGTTTTACTTTAATGGTACAGTTATTGAATTTATATTGCAGGTGGCTGACACAACAAATTTTCTTCATGAAACCTTAAAAAAAGAGAAAGTAACACAGAAATGGAACTGGAGAAATTAGACCTTGACAATTTTGCTATAGGGTTCACCATTGTAATCCTCTTATTTCTGCATGTTCCACTGGCTTTGATGACTACTAACCATAGGAGCTGGCCAGAGAACTCTATATTAATTTCTTAGACACTGATAACACAGAGTTATATCAAAAGCCAAGGCAAGAAATTGCCATGGATTGTTTCTCAATTATTATATAAAACAACAGAACAACAAATGTTTTATTAAAGTACTGCTTCAAAACCTAGGTTGGGGGACATGGAGGAGGAATTAGAAGAGAAAGAACCTATTCCAAACATTGTCCATGGACGTATTTACTTAGTGGGAGAGAGAATTCCACTTCCTTTTTGTAAAATACTTTATTAGTATCATCCATCCACTATAAACTCCACTGAGAAAAGTCTATGGTTTCTTTTCAGACACATTTCACTCCATATAAATCTTTGGTATGAGAACTGAGATTTTCTGCATATATGACTACACATCTTTTATGTCATCTAAAAGAAATAATAAAAAAATACTTTGGTTGACTTATTGAACTAATGTTGTGACCAAAAACTAAAGAAAACAAGGCTGAATTGCAACATTATATATATAAATAAAAGAAGTGGATGAATCCGGTCAAAACAGAATGAAGATAATTCATATAAATTTGGAGTATTTTGCTTGTAACAAAAAAAAAGATACAGAAAAATTTTGAGTCATTATGGAAAAGATTTCATATAAAATCTTAAAGAATCTGCAATTAGGGTAAGAACTCCCTCCTTTGGAGTCCTTAAATGTCTTCCTAAAAGATATTCTATCTATTTCAAGAGTGGATGGATAAATTTCAGTGCCCCAAAAAGGGGCACTGTAAAGAGCTAGTAGTCATTACTTAATCTGGGGGAAAAAAATCTAAGACTCCCTTTTACTGTGCTACAGTAAAAATTTGTCATTGCTGAGATGCACAAAATGCACAGCATCATGCTGCCCCAGAACATGAAGAAGATATTATTCATCAATGTGAATGCACCTGGAGACTGCAAATAGTATCTTTTTTGTTAGAATTCACCGGTAATCAATTTATCTCAATCCAATAAGGTATTGTTGTCCTCTGAGTGGTAGTAATTTTCTGTCTGCCCTCTTAAACCCTCAGAAGAGGTGAAGTAATATAATTCAGCTAACTCTGTAATGAAAGATGGTTGGACTAAATTATGGGGCTTTGCCTTTTTTTGTCCACATTAAAAGTCCATACAGAGGCACAGAAGCTCAGAAAATCCAGAAGGTAAGTACAACAGTTTATATCTGAGAATATGAGAAATGTTTTTCTGAATAAGAGCAATAGCACATCTGGTCCAGGAATATGCAATATGATAGACTGTTTAAGGAGAGTGTGGTCTAGTCACTTCTGATGCTTCCTTCTCCAACAGATTAGAGATATAGAAGTTGTATCCGAGTCTGATCTTTTCAGTCTCTGTTTACAGACCTGTTGTTCATGAAGTTATACAACCTTTTTCTGAATCTGAAAAAACTGTCTTCACAATTTCTTGTTGCAAAAAGACTTTGGAAGTTCACTACCTGCTGAGCAAAAAAAGTCCTAAAATCAATAGCCTACTGATTTTACTGAAAGCTCATTTGTCTTTGCACTGTCCAGAAACATGGACTTTTTGCTCATATACTAAATGCCTATCCACATCTGAAGTTATTCTAATGAACATAGCAGGAATTGTGGGGTTTATTCTTATGTATCAAGAATAACGATGGCACCAGTCACAGCTGACACATCAGTGTGTCCTGTTCTCAGAGGTTGTAAAGTGACACATATCACTGACACAACAGTCTGCCAACCTTCTTTTCAAAGCCACACATGAATTCAAGAAAACTTGCAACCAAGATGAGACACAAATTGATACTGGAATTAGTACTGACTATTAGTAATGAGAACTATTAATACTGGACATTAATAATGACTATTGTTATTAAACACATTTATCAAATATCACTGGAGAAAAGATGTGATGGAATAAAGTTTGAGTTCTCATTAAAGGACTTTAATATGAAGAAAGGTTACTGCACAAAATGATTGAGGCCATTCATAAAATGTGAACCAGGAACATGACAGTGGTACAAGGGTGTGCACAGCACGTGATTGTCTTGAGTACTGATCACCTACTCTGAGAAGCAGAGAGAGAGGAGGTCGGGGCATGGAGCTTCTTTTAATGCTGAGCCATCTCCTGAAACCAATCACACAATTTATGGAAATACTTAAACTAAAATTTCACAGTACTCTGAGCCTCATTTTCTGGTACCTGATTTTGGAACTCCGTATCTGATTTTCAGAAGATTTGAGCACTCTGAGTCATGGTTTAAGACAAACTAAGTGCTCTGCTTTAATTCTCCAAAGTGCTAATATCTTCAAAACTGTGTTCCTTAAATTAGACATCCCAAATAATCAGATTTATTTTCATCTCTCTCTTGGTTCTTTAGCTTTATGATGGGAAAGCAGTCCATTGTTCATTTCTTGGGAAGTCATGAAGGTACTTTGTTTCATGTTTGAGAAAAACAGATGTGAGATGGATTAAAAAAAAACAAAAAAGCAAAGGCTAGCAAGTAATTAATAGTTCTGCCTTCAAAGGCAGGCAGGCAGAAAATGCACTTAAACAATGAAGAAAGAGAAGGCATCTGAAATAGCCCCTTTCCACCTTCAAAGAAGAAGGGATTCTATGGGGAAAAGAAAACAACAAAAAACAAACTCAGAAACTCAAACAGAATCAGTGTGTGATCATATTGAAAGGCTGCTTCATAATGCAGTTTCTAATTTCAAATGATTGATTTAGCAATAGAGCCAGTGTGAAATTTGTTGACAGAACCATTTGCTTTTTGAAACCACAGTTCCATCAAAATGGAAATGATCACAAAAAAGTGATGATTTTCCTGACATTTTTGGGTTGGAGGGGGAAGGGAAATATATTTCATCCCATTTTCACTTTTTCAAAGTTAAACTTTTCATGTGATTTTTTTTCTATCATGTGTGATAATATACAAGACAAAGTACGAATTACAGAAAGAATGGAACAGTAAATAGCCTTGCATAACAGAATTTCAAAGTTGTAGAGTGTATCAAAGTTACATTTTAAAATCAGGAGACCATTAACAAAACAAAATTTATATCCTTTGCACTACATTATTTTTGAACTTCTGTACATATATATATTTCTACATATAAGTGGGGCAAGAAAAGACTAATTACTAAGCAGCAACCTGTTGGTGGCTTTGTTGTTTATTTTAACTCTATCCTGTAGCACTGAAAAGCTTGGCTCATTTAGAGGTGTCACCCAGGGCACTCTACTCCAATTTTTTGGTAACAATAATAGGTTGCAAGCATTAGTTCAAACTGCCTCACTTTTAAAAGAGGAGATGTGGTTTCCATTTTGGAGATCATAGCAAAGCAAGCAGATTTTACGAGTGAGTGCCTGTTTGCCTTGTCTCAAGCAACCTGTTCCTGCCCTGGTGTGATCTCATACCCACAGGTGGGTGAACATCATGATCATTTCCCATCAGAGCCTTTCTGTCTTCTAGTATTCCTTGAAGATTATCAGATTATATTTCCCAGTATTCTTCATATTTATTCCATATATATACCATTCTATTTCTGTGTAAAATGGCAGAACATAGGATATACACCACCCTGAATGAAGGGATTCTCATACATTGATTCTGTTTATTTATGATTAACATTTATGATTATTACAGAGACTGCTGGTGTCTGCAGTGTATATGAATTGTCAGGATTGCAATAACAGAAGCTTCACTGCTGTTGTGTTGGCTGTTCACTGATGTAAATTTTAATCTTGTTTCACAGAAAATAAGCAAAGATTTAGTCTAGTCCTAAAGACTTGGTCATATTTATCACCCACAAGACACAGTGCTAGCATTTCTTCCAAAATTGTGTGAACACTGTTCAGCAAAACATTGCCACAAAGCTACAAGCACAAGGCCAGTTCAAGCCTTATCTGTTTTTTGACTCCTGTATAGAGCTGCCAAAATGATAAAAGTTAACGATAAATTTCACCTAATATGGATAGACACATTCCATAACCACCACAGAGGCCACAGAAGTATAAATCCACTTTATACTTCATAAACATACCCCTTTTATTCCCTTTCTTCATGAAGCAATGCCTTGTACCAGCCACCAGAATTCATTATCATGTTCTTGCTCGGACAGTTCATCTGTGAGTAATGTTTCTATGGGGTACACTTTGGCTAATCCCTTAGCAAAGGCTTTATGTTAATAAAAATACTAACTAAAGCTCCAGACAGGGCTATGGGTATCTGTATCATAAGGAGATGAATCATCATTTGGAAGCACTTATTGATCACCATTGATTCTAACTGTCGAAGTATTTGAGTAGTTAAGTGTCTTGACTACTCTAGTTTGGAATAAAAGTTAACTCTGAATGAAGAAAGTCAGAGGAGAGGAACTTTATCAGTTCTCAAAATTTTTGAAGACTTTTATATTAAACAATTTTTATGGTTCTTTGTGAAAGGGGGAAAACAGTCCTTTATTAATCCAATTCTGCACTCTAGTAGACACACTTATATGTATATGACTCATAAGCTGTCAAACCTCCCTTCTAATTCATCTAAGTGGATAAAGTAGGTAAAAAATCATTGCAACATGTTTTATATAAATATATTTATGCAAGTGTGTGTCTGTGTTATATTTCATTTCATCCAGTGTTATCAAACTTCATCATTTTCTGTGTTTTCTCTAGAGTTGTTTTGCATGAGATTTTGCAAAACAAGTATGCAAATATATCTCAACAAGAAAGAAGGAAAGCAGCAATGTTTAACTACTTTTTTACAGCCTTTGACTTCCTTTAGAAACTGGTGATATTGACTCTCTATAATATATATAAATGTGTCCTTAACTCTTTCTTTAGTATTCATAATATTTCATCTCATTCATCTGCCTCATCTCTGTTCTGCATATATCATCCATTTTAATGATAACATACCATGAAACATCTGTATCGGGCTCCTTTTCTGCTCTTCCCTTTAGCCCATTTCAGCTGCTGAGAAAATTAATTTACTTGTACAGCAACCGCTGAACCCACTAAAGTTCATGGTTTTAACATAACCTAAGTGCTGGTCTGTCTTTACATTTGGGGCATTTATTTCAAGCAATGACTTCATAAATTGCTAGCTAATGTCTGCAGGGCAAACAGCTGGAAATGGAAACCATTAGTAGTGGAAAAAAAGATAAGGTATTCACATTCACATTTGTATAAAGCCCTTCTAATTTCTGTTCTTTCACTAAGACTCTCATCATAGTCTCAACCTTTCATCCTGAAGGATCAATCCCAGATGGATAACAAAGACACCGGTAGAAACCCTGAATGTTGATTATTAACAATTCCAATGTTCTTGATTTATTTCAATTAGTGAACATTTCTTAAAAACTATACTTACCTTTGCCCTATGATCTGCATTAAATTACAGGCAGCAATCAGAATGAGAAGCAAGTCTTTTTGTTTGTCGTTTGCTGTTTGGGCTTTTTTTCTTTGAACTAACTCTCAGAGATCAGTAGAGCATTTCATGATATGATACATGCAAACAGAAGACACAGAATCTAACAGAACTTAATCAAAGATGACAGAGTTTTAATAGTCAAGAATAAGCAGTTAAAAAAAAAAAAAAAAAAGCATAAAAACAAGGTGGCCTGTGGAACTAACATTCTTTCTCATCATCACACACGCACAAGTGGTTTGTGCCTTTTAAGCTTGTGAAGCCCACCTTAGCATGAGGCTGGTTTATATACAATAGCCTAGTCTAAGTCCCTTTCATCAGTGCCAGTCATGCTGCCTCTCAGGAAGCACTTCAAGTTCCTGAATGAATCAATTTGCCAAGCTATAAATAGGTGAGTGGTCTACTGAGTATGATGGTTCCCAGATGAAAACACAAAGTCAAAATGGTAAAGAGAGAAGCAAATGAACACAAGAGGTGGTCTGAAGAATAAAATAAATTTTAGACTTGCCAGGTGTGGGGGAAGACATGCTTTTCTTTGTTCATAAATGAAAAGTAAAAACTATTTTTATTTGCCTTGCAGTGATGGTGCAAAAATTATTTTCTTTTTTTTCTAATTTCTCCAATGTGCTCTTCTTCTGCATTGGTTACACTTCATTATATTAATATCTTCTAATGAATGCAGACTATCAAACAAGATTTAAAATTACTATAAAGTACTGTAATTTACATTATTTTTTTCAGATTATGTGGAAACAACTTTCTTGAATTTGTTTCATATGGAAGTCTGATAAGGAGGTCCAGAACTGTGCATGTGTTTGCATAGTTGTGTGTGGATGAGTATGAATGTATATATATTCACATACTCTAGCATATATGTACCAATTATCTATCTAATGCCTGTGATGTTTTTCTTCAGATGGTTTACATAAAAGATTCTCAATGCCTCGACCAGATTGTTACACTGGGCACAGATTTCAGCAGAGGTAATTTTGGAGATACCCATTTCTCCAAGACCACCCCCATTTATGCTGTGCTTTCTGAAACCATGATTACTTGTTTAACTATTTCTAGCTAACTGGTAAGAGGTGGAGGAAGGACCCCATAAACTGGGGAACAATGAAGGTGTTGTAAACACTGGGGAGCAGGGCAGCATTAGGAGGAATAACACCATATATCAATACAGGTTGGGAGATGACCTGCTGAAAAGTAGCTCGGTGGAAAAAGATCTGGGAGTCCATGGATGACCATGAGCCAGAAGTGTGCCCTTGCAGCCAAGAAAGCCAGTGGTATTCTGGGGTTCATCAAAAAGACTGTGGCCAGCAGGTTGAAGGAGGCTCTTCTCCCTCCCCACTCTGCCCTGGTGAGACCACATCTAGAGTACTGTGTCTAGTTCTGTCCTCCCTAGTTCAAGAGAGACAGGGAATTGCTGGAGAGAGTAGAGCAAAGGGCTACAAAGACATTTAGGGGACTAGAACATCTCTCTTCTGAGGAAAGGCTGAAGGAGTTGGGTCTTTCTAGTCTGCAGAAAAGAAGACTGAGGGAGGATCTTCTCAATGCTTATAAATACCGAAGTGGTGGGTGTTAGGAGTGTGGGACCAGTCCTTTTTTCAGTGATGGCCAGTGACAGGGCAAGAGGTAATGTACAGAAACTTGAATATAGGAAGTTCCATCTTGCATGAGGAAGAACTTCTTTACTTTGAAGGTGATGGAGCACTAGAGCAGGCTGCCCAGAGAGGTGGTAGATTCTCTGTCTCTGGAAACATTCAAAACCCACCTGGATGCGCTCCTGTGTGACCTTCTTTATGTGAACCTGCTTGTCAGGGGGGTTAAACTAGATAGGTTCCTTCTAGTCCCTATCATTCTTTGAACCTGTGACTCTATCCCACCAGGAAAGACACACATGCACACTAGTGCTGTAGTAGATGGGAATACAGCCCCCAACAGTTCTTTCTGCCCCTTTTTTCTCCCCTCCATCTGCACTGGCTATGGGACTGCTTTGTTTTCAGGGTGCTCATTTCTCCTTTGCCTCTTGAAGCAAAAGTCTTCTCATTGATGTAACACATCTTGCCCACAGTCTCTAAACTGGTACTGGCCTTTGTAACCTATCTGCTGTGGTGCCTTTTTTTCCCGTGCTAATATTGGTTGGCCCAGATACAAAGGTCAATGAGCAAAGAGAGGAGGCTTTCCTTACCTAAGGCAGGAGAGCTCATGCATTAAGATCCAGAGTATTGAGGTTCAATGTCAGCTGTCTGGCAGTTCATCCACCCGCATATCAAAACACCTGAACCACTTCCTTTGCAGAGATGACTTTAAATGATGATATATTCCTATCTTGAAAGTCTCAAGGCCAAAGCCTATACCTCTTAAAATCAGTGTCAAGGATCCTATTGATTTCAAGGGATTGGTTTTCAGCCATCAAACTAGAAATGTACTCCTTTAGAGATAGGCAGAAATATAGAGTAGGATAGAAACAGGAAGGGGAAGAATTGAGGATTTCAGTCCTTCAGTAACATGCTGGGTCCACCTTTGTTATGTGAGTGTCAAAACGATTTCTTTTTCTCCTCAAAGTGCAAACACCCTCAAGGTAAAGTGCAAGCACATCTATAATTGCTATTTCTCTTGCATGTAGGAAGCTTCTCATTTTGTCTTTTCAATAATAAGGAAATTTATGATAGTATTAGACTCAGAAGGGACAACTTTGTTGATTGTGTTCTAAAATGTTGTTTGGGCTTTTTAAACAGAGACAGTCATGGAGTAAAAAATATATTGAAACGGTATTTTTTTAATACATATCAAACAAAAAATGTGTACCTGCTTAAATATATAGAAGAATTTTATCACTGAGTTCGGCGAGACTGCTTGATTTAATAAATTCATGTGAGAGTGTTTTTGCAGAATCAGATTCTCAGTCTGAACTCTGCAAGTCAAGGACTTGTCCTCACAATATTTGTTTAGGTAGAGGCTAACAGGTTTTGAGGTTTTGAGCATTATATAAATAATAATTCACCACAAAGACTAACTGACTCCTGTTAAAGGTCCCACTTGTTATTCAATGGGCAAATGACATTTAGTAGTGAAGAATTTAAAGCACTTGAGATAGGACCAATTTTTCTACTAATAAAATTTAAAATCATGTTGCCCCTCAGAAAGGTTCACTGAATTCTTGTAATGTGGTCATCCATGTGGATGGGGTTCAGGGCTTTCAGATTTATCATAGTGAGTATTTCCATTAGGAGCGCTTTGGTAGGTAATTAAACTTTTAAATGATCTCCTGTCAAGTTTTAGGGCTGGACCAGTCTCTAGACAAATGACAGACACTCTCTGTTAACCCCTCTCCCTTCCCAAAGGGGATGAGAAAGGAAATAAGGGAGAAAGACTTATGGATTAGAAAAGAAAAATAAAACAGCTTTAATGAAAATAGTAACAGTAATAAAATTAAATATAGACAAAACCATTACCAAACCAAACCCCCTGATGGCAATTACATCACTATCACCACTGATGCTGTGGAGATGGCACTGGGGAAGTCCCAGACTGGACTCAGTGGCAGATGAGAACCAGATTCTGGAACTGGATTCTGGGACTGGATTAAGGAATGCACAAATTGGGATTTAACACAGAATGAAGTCATCCTCAAATGTTAGCCACAGAAGACATTAACATAGATGACCCCTCAGCTTTATACTGAATATGATATTGATGGAATCCCTCAGTGGTCAGTTTAGGGTCACCTTCCTGTCTGCGCCTCCCTGCAAGTGTGGCCTTTACAGCACTCCAGCCTGGCACACAGGATCTAGTAGTGACCTTGGTCTCCATAAAAGCAAGTATAATCAAGAGCCTTTCTGTAGACAACAATCATTGGTAGTAACTCTAAATATCGATCGTTAAAATATGCCCTTAAAGTGCAGTTAGTTAGAAGTGACTGAGCTGAAAAGTAACATCACTGAACAGAATTGGTTCTGTTCTAAGTCAAACCAGGGCACTTATGACTTCTGTATTTTTTGTTTATGTAAATATGCCTTGCATATTTGGTAACAATGCTAAGGTGAGAAAGGATGAAAAGAGTTAAAAAGCTGGATCTGGTAAAATAATCTTCATGCTAGAAAAACATTTTATTAATTGCACTAAAAAACTCTTTCCTTTTCTTATAATACTTGAAAATTATGGTCAAAGATTGAACATCTGAAGTAATTGATCAGTCTGAGTGCAAAAGCAATCAGAGGTGTTTGCTTTCTTTTTATTTTAGTCATAAGCCATCTGGTAACAAGCAAATTTAAAGATAATCCTAAAATCTGATGTGGAAGCAAGTACGACAGACAAGAAAATACACCAGTAGTGTATCTCTCTCAGAGCATCACTTCATGTCCTTGGATCAGTGTTTGAGCAATTTTCCTATCTTACAGTGACAGTTTTGCTTTCTACAGAGAAGAAAGTTCCTTCATTTAAAGTGTCTTAAAATTCAGCCCAATTCAACATTAAAGCTTGTTGAAACAGAGCAAAATGTGCTGATTAACACATTACTAAAATATTTGGTTGACACAGAGCATAGATAACCATCTTATACTGACAATAATGTCCAAACCTTCAGGATTTTCCCATTGAGGAGTATTAAGGTAGAATCCCAGATGGCAGGGACAATTTGACAAAGGAGGTTTATCTTTACCACTGGCAAGAGCTCCTTGCTCTAATGCCACCCAGGGTGTGCTAACACCAGGGAGTACAGCCAAAGTCTTCAAATCCTAAGCACATAAATGAAGTGTATTGTCATCTCCAGGATTGCTGAAAGGATTTTATTGCAGAGGCATACCAAAGGATTTAACATTTGCTTAGAACAGTCAGTCCTGGAATTTCAAAGAGCATGTTGTCATGGTTTTCATTTTGTTTTCTAACTTTGTTGGGTTTTTGGGGGGTTTTTTTTAAGGTATTTTACCTATGTTTTCGTATCTGATTTAGTTTAGGCATCCAGTTTAGATGGTTAGAAAAGGGACTTGTCACATTAGATACACAGAAGAGAAAAGAAGGCTAATTAGTATTTTTAGTGATTAGAAATTCCCGTGGAAGGCACAATTTTTTTCTGACATTGACTACACAGAAATTTTGACACTTGAAATAGACCATAAGAATCAGTATGTGTTTTCTACATCATTATTTAAGAGCTGTCTGTATAGGAGAAGCACTTGTATATTACTTTATTTTATATTTTGTATTTTATATATCTTTTTTATATCTACCTTTGATAAATTGGTAATAATTTACCATAAAAGCCATCTTACTTAAAAATATTATTAACAGTATTACTTTGTTTTGCACACGTTTTAACATTTAATCTTCTCTTGATTGCTGATAAGCATTTTTATAACTTCTGTCAGAAAATATGCTCTAAAAATGCAACATTTATGAGAACACTTCACCAAATATTTCTTAACTAGCTAAATTAATATTATTATTTTGGAGCTGAATTGCCAAAAAGCAATTTTTTTTATTATTATTATTTGCCTTGCATACTATTTTTTACCCTGTGAATATTTTCTTGGAACACAAACTAAAGAGTGAGATGCATTGTCTTGCGCATTGTTCATCAGTAAAGCCGCCAGCAGAATTCTAATTTCATATTCTCTATTACTGGAGATGATACAAAATGCAGAACAAAACAGCTTGATTTTCAGATTGTAGAGCAAGTTTGAAGCAGTATCAGTAATAGAAAGCTGACTAAATTTCAAACACTCATATCTGGGAGAGAATAAATGTAGGGCACTACAGTGTCATCTTACTAAGATGCTATTCTTGCCTTTGAATTGAAAAAATGTTTTGAATTACAAGAACTGAGGATTACCATTTAATTATTTTTTCTTTGCTTTGAAAGCTCAAAAGAGTGAGTACCTTTACTTATTGCATTACTTTGTGCAGATTTCAGGAGTATGTTATAGTAAGTAAGAATCTTCCATGAGAAAAGGAATACGTGGACCTGGTAAAGTCCAGTGAACAATCACAAACTTTCTGAAAATGTCCTGTTTATTAGCCTTCTGGAAAAAGGAGGAGACCTTATTGTGGCCTTCCAGTATCTTAAGGGGGCCTACAAGAAAGCTGGTGAGGGACTTTTTAGGCTGTCAGGCAGTGACAGGACTGTAGGGAATGGATTAAAAATAGAGATAGGTCTATTCAGGTCAGACATTAGGAAGAATTTCTTCACCATGAGGGTGGTGAGACACTGGAACAGGTTGCCCAGAGAGGTGGTGGAAGCCCTATCCTTGGAGATTTTTAAGACCAAGCTGGATGGGCCTCTGAGCAACCTGATCTAGTAGGAGGTGTCCCTGCCATTGGCAGGAGGGTTGGAACTAGATGAAATTTAAGGTCCCTTCCAACCCTAACAATTCTATGATTCTATGAGATTTTTTCTTTTACCACTTTCCACCACTATTTCTAGTGCAATTTATTCATCCGCTGTTCTGTCTTAACAGATTTGTCATTTTTCCCCCTATAAATTTGCTTGAAAATCTCACCTTTCAAACATAATTTGGAAAGTTTTGCTGAAAAGTAGCATCTTACAGAGTGAAATATTTCACAGACAAGTCTTGCCTGGAGTAAAGATGACTTAAAAGGTTTTTCTTTTGCTGTTTAGTTACACTTTTGGTCAAAATTGTGAAGATTGCTTTAACCTGTCCAGCCCATGATGTTCATCTGGGGTCAGATGCACATAGGAAGTCCAGTAGACCTGAACAAGCTAAGCATGTCAAGTACCAAAATACAAACATTTCTTTCCCTTGAGAAAGAAAGAATGCCTAGAGCTTTGAAACTACCATGAAGCAGGTCAGATTTTTTTAAAAAAAAAGTCCTTTGTGTTTTTTTCATAAGTAACAAAGGTTAATCCCATTTGCTTATTTCACCATTTACACCCACCCACCCATCCACAGCCACACATCCGTGCATGCACATTCACACACACAAAAAACAGAGTAAGAGACAGTGTAATATTCTTAAAATCACAGCTTATTTTAAAGCTATGGGTTTAATGGAATCTCTTCTCATATTATAATTCACATTATTTCTTCCTAATCCAAATATTTCCATCTTTCCATAAATATTTACTTTCTGCCCAGCTTGACAACGTGGAGGTGTTCTCTCTCTTGATTCTTCGAAGCCCAATATACACTGCTGCAGATAGCTGAACCATAAAACAATGCAACAAATTCATTCAGTAGCACAATGCAGGTGCTATGTCAAGACCTAAAGATAGACACAAATTGATCATGTATGATTACAGGCAATGCTCTGACATAAACCTTTCAAATGTCATAAGAAGAAAGACAAGCTGGAAATAGGAGGATAATTAAGCTCTTCCTTTAGCAAGAGTACATTTCTGCAGTGATTGAGTAATTGCAGGCATACTGTGATATGTAGAAACTTTCTCAGAAGGCAGAAAAAGGCCCTGGAAATTGTAGCCATTCAGGAAATCGAGTTTCTATTTCTCTTGAATATTTAGGATTATAAGAAAATACAAGCTTTAGGTAATACAAACATGCACAAATTCATGTCATCTAAAATATGGGCAAATATGGCTTAGACTAAATTGAATTTTCTCATCAGGGTTCATTTACAAGAAGTTATACTCTGTTAAGGCTTATAGTTTGGGCACAAAACTTTGTGGTTTCTTTTATGTTGCTCAGTTCTTCCACTTGTACTCTGTGATTCTGGCTAGGAGGTTTCTCCCAAAAAGGTACATGGGAACAAAATCAAACCTAAAATCTGTGAAGTTTCTGAGTATAAATGCTTCATATACAGGTAGAGTGAAGTATCCATACACTTTTGCAGACCTGCATACTAGTGGTTGACTTAATCTCACGTAAGTTTAGATAGCTAAACACTAGAAATGAAAGTTATACATTCAGACCTTGCTTAGAAGCTAGACAATATTCTTCTCATGTAGCCTAGGGATGGAGAGATGAGGGTTCCTACAGGAGCAACTGTCTCTCTTCACTGATTACTGAGAGATTTGAGATTTCTATCTTTCTATTTTAAGACTGCAGTTACAACTGGGATGTAAGTAAAAAATGAAACACAAATAAAAGCATAAAGGGTTTGTCCTAGAATTCCACTGTTCAATATGTAACAAAGTGCTTCAGTTTCGTAAGTGAAAGAGAAGAGATCCTCAAAGGAACAGAATGTAACATACTTAAAATCTGGTGCTTGCAGTAGTCACAGTTAAAACTGAGGAATCCATCTGGGACTCTAAATTGCATCTCCAGAGTTGTTAACCTCATCTTGATTCTTAAGACATTCGCTTTGATGCAAGAATGGTAATGGAGTTATAGTGATTTGAATTTTGTCAGACCAAAATTAAGACTCTAGGTCTTTATTAAGTGATTCAAAAAGATTCATGTTGAAAACAACCTGGTAGATAAAATAACAATCTTGAAACAAGGCCCTGAAAATAAACAAATGTGGCCTGTGTGTACATATCAGTATAATTTTATGCTCCATTTCCAACATGGATATTACAATAATATTTCACACAAATTATAGGTCAATTTTCACAGAGATGCTGCCCTAAAGGTGCATGAAATTACATTAGTAGGGGAAATTCACATCATACTTGGCAATGACAATTGAACAGAAAAATAAGGTTTTAGTAACCTCACAGCTCTGAATGTGATGGCGGGTTTCACAACATAAAATGAATGTTCCACCAGAATGCACCATCTGTAATTAAAATGGTTTGCATTGTTCTTAGCTCTGTGAAATGCCCTCTACGAATGTTAACATAGGCACCTGCTTTACCATGACTTATGTAGTTTTGTCATACTTTAGTTTTCTAAAAAACTCCACACCAAAACACTACTTCCTGTGCTACTCCCTATGACCTTGTAACTTTTTCTCATCAGTGTAAAAACCTGAAGACAATTGCAGTACACTCCTTTTCTTGAGGTTTGACTGTGTTGCCAAAAAAGAAACCATGAAGTCCAAGTCAGGCCAGATTCCCAGACTGCTGGCCTAGGGACAGTCAGCATTCCTTCTGATGCCCAAATCTATCTGGACTAAATCCCTGTGCTCAGTGTGTCTTGTCAGCTGGCTCCAGGATTCCAGATGGACTTAATTAGTAAGGAACATTAGTCCCAAGGACTGAGGTAGAATTCAGGCTGGATGACTCTTGGCTTGATTTCTTTCAGTTTTTGACCCAGACCTCATATTTTTGGGCAGCTAAATCTATACTACACTGTTGATATTCGTTTTGTCAATAAAATCTTCCTTCATGGTTCCTTGATGGTTGGTAAGTGCTATAAAAAGCAGCCAGCATCAAGTTCTTTCCCTGTGGTACATTTGTCCCTGTATTTTTCTGTCTACTTTTTCCACCTTATCTCCAAAAGTCTGTATAATTAAGGTCTATATAATTAACAGAGAGTGAAGCAGGTGAAATTCCTGGCTTTACAGCTCAGTTGATGATAGAATTTTTCTTACTCACCTACTTTCTACATGACTCAGGTTATCTAATAAAAATCTATTTTTTTAAGAGAAATAATTCCTTGCATTCTTCAGAGGGCAATTTTAATATAATTTATCTGTGGTAATAGAAAAAGAGGAAATAATTGTTCACCTCCATGGTCTCAGTGAAATGAGAGCCATGTAATTTTGTTCTGAAAATGATGGTCTGCTCTGAACACACTTCCTAGCAAATACATTATGTCCACACAACCACGCACCCCTAATTTTGTGTTTCAGAAAACAATTGACATGCAAACCATAAGCAAGACTGGCTAAGAGATTTAATGTCCCCAGATAACATTTGCATGAATATAGTAGATCATTATTTAAATGCTGTCAACCAGAAAGTGGATTTTCAGATGGCACTAGCCTCCACTTCTATCCCCGTGGTGGTAACATTACAAATTTAGAGAACAAATAACTAAGGAAATATTTTTATCAGTTTAAAGAACATGGAAAACATGATTTATATGCACCTTTACAGTCTTAGCTAGACTGAAATCAACTTGTAATATGCTGTGTGGGTGGGCTCTGAATTGCAATTATATGACTCGTCATTGTGAGACATTTTATAGATGGAAAGGGCTCTCCTTAGGAAAGTAAGTATTTTCAGTGGTGTTTGGTTATTGTTGTGGTTTCCTACAAATAAATTACATGTAAACATTTTATTCAGCTCTCTTTAGGTTGCTATTTGCTATTTACCTTTATTACTTGAGATGGGGAAAACAGTAACTTTCTACTGAATGCTGGCAAATACTGGTGACCGCCAAAAAACATTGAATGAAGGAATTCATTCATCAGTGTTTGAAACCTCATTAAAATCTTCTCTTCTCCAGAAAACAGGTGTACCTTTTCAAAGCAAACTGCAACACTCAGATGCATCAGAATAAAAAATGTTACACGAATTTTCCTTCACTGGGTTGGAGAAATCCTTGGATTACAGAAATAAATGTCTTTTTCTTCCTCATGAATTTTATGAAAGGAGTTCCAGTATGTTTCCTGTTTGACTTTATGCTCAGTGCTTTGCAAAACAATGTTTGGTTCCTTTTCATTATAATAAAGAAAACTACAAATGGATTTTTTTTTTCTTTTTTTCTAATCAAAGAACTCCCTGAAGACTGGGATCACTTCACATAAGAGACAATGCCCATGTTCATAACAAAAACAAGCAAAAAGCAAGCCCTTCACTATATACAATACTTCACTTTAGTTTCATTTCATAAGAAAATAGAAGACAGCCTGACAGGTCATCTACTCCTTCCTCTGCACCACAGCAGAGTCACTTTTACCCCATTTTTTCTGACAGATGTTTACAGATGTTTTGTTTGTCACAGGTCAGTCAGTGATTTACTCTCAGATACCATAGCTTGGAAGCTTCTGTCAGGCCTCTTTCTTCTCATGTCATTAAGAAGTAGAAGTCAATTTGCTGTCCCAGTAGCTGAATGCCCATTCAGCACAGAAGTAGAACATCTGCTGATGTCTAGATCCACAGGACAGGCTAGAAGCACTCTCCTTTGTAGGGATGTGTATTTTGACTAACAGCAGAAGTTGTTGCTCCATGATAGGCTGTAACACTAGGAATTTTGACCCCATGACTGCCAAGGTTGACTTGTTCATCTTCTACTGATGGATAAACATGAACATCCTTCATTCTGATTTGTGACACATTTAACAGAAGTGAAGCCCGTTACTTCTCTCTGATCATGGTGACTAGATCAATAATGTATTCTCCTCCTCTTCTCAGCAAGGCTTCTGAGTATCCCTGAATTTTTTCTTCTTAGACTGATAACCTGGTTGGTTGATTTGATTGTTTGGTTTGTTTTTTTGGTTTTGCTTTTTTTTTTTTTCCTTAAATGTTATTCATAAATATTCCAACATTTGTGTATATGATGTCTGGGACATTCGTGGAAAGACACTGATAGATATTTCTCATTGAGCATGTCAAAGAAGAATCATATGCTTGAATTATCTTAAATCAAGGGCTGGTTGATATAAATTGGAGAAAAATATGTAATTGAAAAGGATATTTATCAATCACTATAATAGAAATTAATGGATTTTTCTTTACTATTCAGTGGTTGCTAGTAACAGAATCACAGAATTAGTGAGTCTAGAAAAGACCTCTGAGATCAACAAGTCCAGCCTATGACCTACCACCACCACACTGGCATTGCGTGCCACATCCAGTCTTTCCTTAAAAATCTCCAGGGACGGTGATTCCACCACTTCCCTGGACAGTCCATTCTAATGTCTAATCACCCTCTCCATGAGGAAGTGCTTCCTAATATCCAATCTAAATCTCCCCTGGAGCAGCTTCAGGCCGTACCCTCTTGTCCTGTCACTAGTTGCCTGGGAGAAGAGTCTGACCCTCACTTGACTACAACCTCCCTTCAGGTAGTTGTAGATAGCACCTTTAGTAAGCGTGTGGGTCTTTGCTTACAATCACTTTGATAAAATAAAGCCACAGTCTCACTTCAACTGCTCTTTTAAAGCCAGATAGAAAATTTTTGTCAGTGTTCAACCACAAGAAGTTCTCCCACATGTCTGTGTTTTTTTCTGTTTGCACCAAGCTTCTGGCTCACATTGACACTAGTGATTTTGTAATCTAAAATACATTGCAATAGCCACTACAGAAATATTCTTTGACAAATGATGGACTTGGACTTCACAGCGATGTTATTTTGGACCTGACTGGAGCAATGGGTATTAGAAATCTGTCAGATGTTTCAGGAGAATTCCTGCCCACTATTCCAAAACCTAGATTGTGACTTTATCACAGAATTTCTCCAGACATTTATATCTCCATAGACAGGCAACTCACTACTCTAGGTAAGGACATTACTTGAGTGTTTCAGTCTGCACTCCCAATGTGTATGTAGATATGCCAGTGCTACCAATAAAAGTAAGCCCCCTAATTCACCCTGGAGGGTCTGAGTCTTGCTGTTTCTGTAGAATGGATGAAAATACACATGATAATTCACTCATTCTCAGAGATAAAGAACATGACCCATCAAAAAACTTTGGAACTGTTGAGCTACAACTATAGTTCATGGCTATAGCAAAAAGCCCTTTGCCCATCAGCACAAGGGTAGAATTGCAGTGATCACCTAGCTGCTGTTCCACATGCACAAATTGAGGTTCTGATCACTTCTAGTCTGATGTGTGAAGCAAAAACTCACAGATAACTTTTCTGTAACTGGGATAGTCTCTCAGTATTAGGAAAATCACCTGCAAGTTCCCATAAAGTTAGATGCCAGTAGGACAAGAACTGTCATTTGGCATGTCATTACACTATGAATCAGAATTCCGTTTTCATGCTGACCTGAAGGAAAATCCCAATTAGAACTTGACTGTGTGTTAATTAATGGTGCATATAGACAGTAAAACATTAATGCAGATATCAACTTTATAATTCTGTGCAGCATCTAGAACAAATATCTGTCTTGACCTGTAGGAGTCACTGTATTTCAAATATTTTCATAAAAATACTAGAATTCCTGCCTTTGCCAGAAGGAAAAGAATCACTGAAATAGATCTTGTTAATTTAACTTTGTTTTCTTTTATTTTTGGAAAGATCAGTTAGCATATTGCAAAGACAGAACACCTGTTTATGTGATTTTATATTTGTCTTGAGGAACACTATTTTGAAACTCACATAACAATGCACATCAAAAAGCTCCTAAAATCTCAGTGGATAAACTTGGAAAAGATGTGCAAAGTAAATTAAGATTTTTAAGCTTTCCCCAAATAGTTATGTTTTAAATTGATTTATTCTTCTCTATTTTGATCAATAGAAGACCTAGCTAAAAGAAAATGACATTGCAGAATCTATAGGAGAGATGCAGACAGGAGGAGGACAATTTAAAATGTATAGTATCCACACTAAAAGCAGTCATAGCATCATAGAATCATAGAATTTTTTAGGTTGGAAAAGATCTTTAAGATCATCAGGTCCAGCCATTAACCCAGTACTGCCAAGTCTACCACTATATCACATACCTAAGCTCCATATCTATAGACCTTCTAAATACTTTCAGGGATGGTGACTCCACCACTTCCCTGGACAGGCTGTTCTGGTGTTTGACAACCCATTTGGGGAAGAAATTCTTCCTAATGTCCAAACTAAACTTTCCCCAGCACAATATGAGGCCATTTCCTCTTTTTCTATCACTTGCTACTTGGGAGAAAAAACTGACCCCCACCTCACTACAACCTAAACTGGACTCATTATTTGAGGTGTGGCCTTACCAGTGCTGAGTACAGGGGTATAATCACTTCCCTTCCGATGGCCACACTACAAACCAGGATGCTGTTGGCCTTCTCCACCTGGGCACACTGCTGGTTGTTGACCACAACCCTGAGGTCCTTTTCCATCAGGCACCTTTCCAGCCACTCTTCCCCAAGCCTGTAACTTTGCATGGGGTTGTTGTGACCTAAGTGCACTACCCAGTACTCAGCCTTGTTGAACCTCATACCACTGGCCTCAGCCCATCAATCCAGCCTGTCCAGATCCCTCTGGAGAGTGACTTCAAGTAGATCATCACTCCCACCCAGCTTGGTGTCATCTGTAAACTTATTAAGGCTGCACTCAACTCTCTCATCCAGATCATTGATAAAGATATTAAAGAGAACTGCTGCCAGTACTGATCCCTGGAGAACAGCACTTGTAAGCATCCACCAACTGGATTTAAATCCTTTCCTCACCACTCTCTGGGCCTGGCCATTCACACCATTTTTTATCCAGTGAAGAGTATGCCCATCCAAGCCATGAACAGCCAGTTTCTTATGGAGAATGCTATGGAAAACAGTATCAAAGGCTTTACTAAGGTCTAGGTAGACAACATCAACGGCCTTTCCCTTGTCCACTGATCAGTTCACCTTGTCATAGAAGGAGATCAGGTTAGTCAACCCTGCCAGCTCATCTTTTGGCACAGTGGGACAGCCTGCTCCCGTGTCTTAAAGATTCCTCTCTTCAGGAATGTCCATGCTTCCTGGATGTCCTTTTATTTCCTTTGCCCCTCAGGACTGCCTCCCAAGGGACTCTGTCAACTTGTCTCTTAAAACAGGCCAAAATCTGCCCTCTGGAAGACCAAGTAGCAGTTATGCTGGCACCTCTTCTTCTCTGAAAATCAAAAACTCGTATCATTTCATGATTGCTGTGCCCAAGCAGTCTTCCGACCATCACATCACTCACAACTCCTTCTCTGTTCATGAACAACAGTTCTGGCAGGAGACTTCCCTAGTTGGCTCACTCACCAGCTGTGTCAGGAAGTTATCTTCCACACGCTCCAGGAAACTCTTAAACTGTTTCCTCTCTGATGGATTTTATTTCCACCAGACATCTAGTAAGTTGAGGTTCCCCGTGAGAACAACTGGTAGTGATTGTGAGACTTCTCTCAGCTGCTTTGATAATAATTCATATGCCTCTAGATCCTGGTTGGGCACTTTGTAACAGACTCCCACCATAACATCTGTCTTGTTGGTCTTCCCCTGATTCTTACCCATAAACACTTAACCCTATCATGACCATCATTAAGCTATAGACAACCAAAACACTCCCTAACATTCAGGGCTACAGTACCAACCTCTCTTTCTTTGCCTTATCACTTCTGAGGAGTTTATAATGATCCATTGCAGCACTTCATTTTTGCATGTCACCCTGTGATGTTTCCATGATGACAGCAATGTCATTGTTTTCCTGCTGTACAGTGACTTCCAGCTGCTCCTGTTTGTTGTCCATGATGCCTGTGTTGGAGTAGAAGCACTTCAGTCAGGCTATTGATCAGGACAACATTTTGGGAAGAGAAGCCCTAATTCCTATGTGATCATTCTCAGAAACTTCTGTGGTTTCTAACATAGCATTTCTCCCTTGCATCATTGCTGCTGCATGGATCTCTGTCCCCAGCCTCCACTGAGATAGCAGACCAAAGGACTTTATGAGCACACTACCCCTCAAACTTTGTTGTGTTGCCTCCAGGCTTATCTCTAGCAAACCTGATTCGATCCCTTTCCCCCTACAAATCTACTTTAAAGATCTTTCAATGAACCCTCCTAACTCCTGTGCAAATGTTCTTTTCCCCTTTTGCAACAGGAGTACCCCGTCTGTCACCAGCAGATCTGGTGTCATGTAAATTGACCCATGATCAAAACCCCCAAAATTCTGCTGGTGACAGCAGGTATTGATCTGCTGGCTCTTCCTGTGTTTACCACCCTTTGAAAAGGCCATGATTACCTCAGTTCAGTGCTTTTTCTTTTATTGTTTCTTTTCAAGTTCAATAACAACATTTTCCCATGAGAATGCCAGGAGCATTTTATCTATCTGTGAGGTTTTTTAATAAATTTGATTTAGTTTTATTACATCAAAACTATAAAAGAAGATACAAATAATTTTCTAAAGCTGCTTCAGGAATTTCATTGGGATGGTAACTATATCAGGGACAGAAAAAGGGGATACTTTATGACAGTTTTTATACTTCTGTAACCAAAGAAAAAAAGACCAATCCAATGAAAGACATTCCTAAATATTTTTTGTGTGTGGATTATGTCTATACTATTAAACAAAAGGGCAGCCAGGAACAGCTTCAAGGCAACATAGAATTGACTGGCTTACATCTGTATTCCTCTGTAAGCTCTAAAATGGTTTGTTTGGGAGCTAGCTAGTTCAAGGGGTGCAAAAGAGAGGCAGAGAATGAGTTAATGGCTGAAGAATTTACAAAATTGGAGATGCAGTTGTGACTTCACTTCTAGGCTCTCTTATTTACTGTTATATTCATTCATTAACAACTAAACAAATGTTTGTCTATTTGAGGAATATTAGTTTATTTCTCCCATTTTATTCATTTACTCAGACACATAAATGTACTTATGTGTATAAATCTCTTTTTACAATTGCAGTTATTTTTTGGATTAGATCTTACAGATCTTGTTCACCTCTTACAACCACAAAGACTGAAAAACACATTGTTGTACACATTCTGATTGTATGTAGAGTCAAACAAGGCAAACCAGCATCTAATATAAACTACACCAATTAAACTTTTTCCAGTATACGTGAAAAATAATTGCTAATGCACATGGAGATTCACAGCTCTGGTGTTTAGTTTTTAAAGCTACTGTGGTCTCAAAACTGCTTAAACCAAACACAATTGTATTTTGTTTGGCTGTGTTTGAAATACAGATCAGGGATCTTAAATGAATGGATTACACTGATTACAGTGGTAATTACAGCTATGGCAGAAGATAACTTTATTACTTATGCCTGTGAAAGGGACCATTGGTTTATTGTCATCTACCATTCATCTACATTACCCAAGTCAGAATGGCTCGGGTCAAAACATTCAGAGAGGTATCTAAACCTTGTTCCTTGTTTTGACCAAGCCTTCCTTCATGATTTATGTACTCTGTCCAGTCCTTTCAGCTTCACAGTAATGAGACACTCACAGTTTTATTCCATTTAGATTTTATAATTATAAATACCGGTTGGATTGCTCCCTTAGGCACAAAAACCCTACAGTAATGATGTTTTCAGGAGGTGGTATTGTGTGACCTGTAGCTTGCTCAGACTCAACACCATTAAAAATCCCCTCTTCTCTCTTTTTTTTTTTTTTTTTTTTTTTTTGTGGTTAATGCAGCTAAGACTTCCCTGGTTCAATAAAATGTAAAATTCATTTCATTTTCTATTTCTATTTAGTATATAAATATGTATACACTAATATATACACATATTCATGAAATCGAATTTTATCTGTTCTCCCTCCACCCTCCCTGTCTCTCCTCTTCCCTCCCTACATCCATATTTATTGCATTAACTTTATCAGTCTGCCTTGAATTTTAGTGTGGCACCAAAGGAAGGATCTATTTCATCAGCAGAGGAATGCAGCAATGCTTCTGAAGAGGCTTTTTTTCCTATTAAGAAAAGGCATTTCCCTGGTAAATGCTTCCTTTGGGAGCATTTCCAATAAAGGTGTTTCCGGATGCCTGATTTTCAGCTGCTGAGCGCACCTGGCCAACACTCATGTTAACATTTACTGGGATATTTTATAGCTTCAGTAGGGAGGGATTTGTGTGTGTCTATTTAAAAAGATACTATTTAACATATCTCTTTTTCTGAAATGTCTCAATAGAATTTAAGTAATCCTTTTAGACTTTATATTAAGGGAACTGGACAGTGAATCAAGACTGACGAGAAAAATTTATAAAAGATGAAAATATAAAGAAGCAATCCATCTGACAGAAAATGCCTGTAAGCAGGTATAAGGGTAGGCAAGAGGAAATACCCTGTGATCTCTCTTAAGCCCTTGTTGTTTTTGTTACCTACTCCTTCTTTCCATCTTATAACAGTATAAATTAGAATTAAGGATGAAGCAACATCTGTTTTGTCAGCATGAAAATCAGCATTGGCCTAAACTTTGTAGCTTACTCACAAAACATGGCAAACATGTCCCAGAGTTAGAAATTCCAGTGCCACGGTGGACATAAATGAAGCTCTGCTGAATTTTATAAATTCAGGACCGTGACCTAAACGTGTAAGTTTTCCAAGTTATTTTGCATTAGCCTTAATCCACTCATGCTTTAGCATTTTGAGACTGTCCTGGCTACTATGGATTAGAAATATATTTTCTCAAATTAACCAAAATAGCTTCTGGAAAATAAAATATTGACTAACACTCAATTCATAAAGAAGAATCAGAAAACATTATGATACATTGAAATACCTGTAGAGAGTACCCTCAAAGAGAGAAAAAAAAGAGATATTCTTACAGGGTTAAATAAATGAATAGAAACATAATGTTTCTGTTGCTGTGACAACAGGATATGAACTCTGAGTTCTTCAGGCTTTCCCTCCCATCTTCTTCAGAATAGGATATCTTGTTTACTTGCTATATTTCAGTCCTTTTGGGTTAAATATCTTGTTTTGGTGAGCTTTGGCTTTTACCTGGTTCTACATTGCCCCTGTCAAGCCTTTGTCTTGCATTCTTCTTCCCTTTTTTCTCAGTTTCATATAAGGATCAGCCTATACTATTTCTCTATAAGGGCTTTTATTCAATGGAAAAATTCCTACCACATAGACCTTTCTTTTTTTCAAACAGTAGCAGTGGAAGTCTGGCCTCATAAATTTATTTAATTATCTTTATTTTGATTCAGACCATTAACTCTTAAATAATTCTGATTTGGATTTTTTGGCAATGCCTAGGTGACTAAATGCAAAAAACACACCTGCTTTAACACTAAATCCTTTTCTTCCTCTTTCCTGGATTCTAAAGCCAGACTTTTCCATTTTAATCTGTCTCAGGATATTTTATTATCATATTTGCTTGTGTCTAGGCCAGAATGTCATCTGAAGTTATCACATTCTTTTAAATGACAATGAAATGTGCCAACATGTAGTGCTGGAAAATTTGGACTATCTTAATGTTTCTTAATAAAAGAA
Source organism: Megaceryle torquata (assembly GCA_024611175.1). Lineage (NCBI taxonomy): Eukaryota > Metazoa > Chordata > Aves > Coraciiformes > Cerylidae > Megaceryle > Megaceryle torquata. Next base: position 55,478 of record JANIJG010014289.1, read on the forward strand.
ATTCTGTATGTGCTGTCACTTTAGCTCAGTTTGAGTTCATGCCTATGTTCAAACTCTCTGGTCATCTGCAGTGCGTACCTTTTGGATCAATCTTCAGCTCTTACTGGGAGAAAGCTAAATAACTAAGGTAGAGAGACTCAGGTACTCAGAGGCAGAGAGTAATTGAAACTGCCCCAGAGTTTCACACAGGTCTTGTATAAAACTACCAAGTTTAAGAAATCACTACACAGAATCATAGATAGTTAAAAGCAACAGGAAAAAGCAAGTGTTTTACAAAATAAACCAAAAACCTTCTCACATCCTCAACACAATTCATTTTTAAAATGTTTGTCTATTTTTCCCACTTACTCTGATGTCAGTTTTCCTTTTTGCTGCTTCATTTTCTTTTCCCTCAATTTTTTTACAATTTAAAGATAAGAGTAAAAAAAAATATTTTAAAAAGATCTTTTTGATTCATTAAAAAAGAAATAACAAAAATAATTTTACTCAAAAAGGAAGATTGGTAAAAATATTTTCATTCACTTTACACAAGACTGCTTATGGAATTATCAGTTGATTCAATGTCTCTTACAATGTCAATATGTGAAAAGTACTTATATAAACCCAGTGATTTCTGGATACACAAAAATCTGCTCCTTGATGTTCAGTGGTTAAGAACTCTCATTCTTAAAAATGCTTCCATTTCTCTGAATGGCTCTTCTGATGAGTTGAAGCTGGCTGGATGCCAAGTGCTGACCAAGCCACTCTATCACTCCCCTCCTCAGCAGGAAAGGATGGGTAGAAAATAAGATGAAAAAAACTCATGGGTCAAGGTTAAGGAAGTTTAATAAAGCCAAAGTAAAGGCCATGCATGGAAGCAAAGGAAAAAAAAGATTTATTCTCTACTCATCAGCAAGTGATGTCCAACCCCCTCCCCAGAAGTGGGAGACTTCAGTCCACATAGCAGTTGCTCCAGAAGACAAACATTTTAATAACAAATGCTCCCCTTCTTCCTCCTCTCTCTTAGCTTTTGTTGCTGAGCAGATGTCATATGGTACAGAATATTCCTTTGGTCAGTTTGGGTTGGTTGTCCTGGCTATGTCCCCTCCCAATATCTTGCCCATCACCAGACTACTGGTGAGGGTGGAATATTGGAGAGACAGCCTTGATGCTGTGCAAGTCCTGCTCAGCAGTAGCCACAACAGGGATGTGTTATCAGCACCTTTCTAACTCCCGATACAAAGCACAGCACTGTGAAGGCTGCCATGTGAAAATGAACTCCATCTCTGCCAGACCCAATACACTCTTTTTCAGAAAATACGGTTTTGTGTAAGATTTCTGACCAATCTTTAGCCTCATGGTCTGTCACAGAGAAGGTTGAAAGAAAAACTGATGCTCATCCTTTTGACTATACATAGTTAGGATAGGTGAATCAAAGCTTCTAGATGGAAGCCATCTTCATGAAATTTGAACATCCAAATCCCAGCAGGGACTCCCTTGACTTAACTGATAGCTTCTGGGTCTGCTCAGAACCAAAATGGAAACATACCAGAGATGGAAAAGTGGAACATTTTTTGTAATTTGAAAATTACAAGGGCATTGCCAGGGTGTACAGAGATGCAGTTAGGAAAGCAAAAGCTCAGCTTGAACTAAAATTGGCCAGAGATATCCAAAACTTCAAGAAAGAGTTCTTCATATACCTTACGAACAAGCAGAAACAGAAGGACAGTATTGGCCCACTATTAAACAGGAGAGGTGAATTAGTCACCAATAGCACTGAAAAGGAAGAGGTCCTCAACACCTTCTTCACCTCTATCTTTACCAGCACTGTTGGGAACAGACTGATGCAGACACAGACTTATTGTCAGTGAAGGAAGAATTGGTGTGTCAACTATTACAGGAGATTGACCTGTACAAATCGATGGGCCTGGATGCCATCCACCTGAAGGTGTTAAGAGAGCTGGCTGATGTTATTGTGAAGCTGCTCTCCATAATCATTGAGAAGTCATGGGGGTCATGAGACGTGCCTGAAGACTTGAAGAAGGCTAATGTTATCTCTATCTACAAGAAGGGTTCCAAGTAGGACTCAGGTAATTATAGACCCATTAGGCTCACTTCAATCCCTGGGAAAGTTATGGAGCAAATCCTTCTGGGGACTATCACAGGTGAACTGAAGCATGTGATTGGGAAAAGCCAATATGGATTCAGCAGGGGCAAATCATGCCTGACAAACCCGATTGCCTTCTACAATGAAGTAACACACTCGTTTGATGCAGTGTGAGTGGTGGACATTGTCTACCTGGACTTCTTCTAGGTTTTTTACACAGTCCCCACAGCCTCCTCCTAGAGACACTGATACATTGTGGTCTAAACAAGTGGTCTGTGTAGTGGGTGGGGAATTGGTTGACAGGCCATAGCCAAAGGGTGGTAGCAAATAGTTCTTTCTAAAACCAGCAATGACTCACAAGTGGGGTCTCACAGGGATCAATATTGGGCCCAATGTTTTTTAACATCTTCCTAAGTGATTTGGATGTTGGGATCACAAGAACCCTGATGAAGTTTGCAGATAACACCAAAATGAGTGGGGAAGTTGACACTCCAGAATGGAGAGCCACCCTCCAGGAAGACCTGGACAGGCTGGAGGATTGGGTTATTAGGAACCTTATGAAGTTCAACAGACACAAGTGTAAGGTCTTGCACTTGAAAATATATAACCCAGGAATACATCTCAGACTGGGATCCATTTGACTGGAGAGCAGCCGTGTGGAAAGGGAGCTGGTGGTCTTGGTGGACAACAAGCTCAGCAGGGGTGAACAGTGTGCTGCAGTGGCAAAGAAAGACAGTAGGATGCTGGGTTGCATTAACAAGGGCATCTCCAACAGAGATAAAGAAGTCATTATCCCACCCTACTCAACACTGGTCAGACCACACATTGAATACTGCGTTCAGTTTTGGTTCCCACTATACAAAAAAGATGTGGACAGGCTGGACACAGTCCAGAGAAGGGTCACAAGGATGATCAGAGGACTGGAAGACTTGCCATATGAAGAAAGGCTGAGAAAAATGGATTC